>PVIW01004340.1:0-115224 GCA_004026585.1 Noctilio leporinus
CAAATATCATATGATCTCACCTCTTACGGGACAATAATGAACAAAACTAACAACAACCAACACAGAACCAAGTATATGAATACAAGGAATAGGCCTTCAGTGGTCAGGGGAACGGGGTAGGGGGGAGGGAGAGGTAGAGGCAAAGATGGGGAGCAGCTTAGACAAGAACCTAGTATAAAGGAACCATGGACATGGACAAAAGGTGGGATTGACTTTGGGGGGAATGGGTGGGTGGGTGGGGGGACAGAGGGGAGCAAAAAGGGGATGGATGTAATACAACAACAATAAAATTAAAAAAAAAAAAAAAAAATTTAGACAGTGCCTTGACTGGTGTGGTTCCCAGGTGCCGCGGCCCAGGTTCTGTTCCTGGTTGGAGCCTTATTAGAGGCAACTGATCAATGTTTCTCACAGCGATGTTTCTCACCCTCTGTCCCTCCCTTCCCATCTCTCTAAAAATGAATAAATAAAACCTTTTAAAAAATCAGACAGAGATGCCTATCATCCTTATTATTTAACATATCTAAAGTTTTACCAAATGCAGTGAGAAGAAAATAAATTGTTATGATCACCTGAAAAATTATAACAGTATTTTTTGCTGATGTGAGTGTACTATCAAAAAATTCAAAAGACTATAGTAAGCCCTGGCTGGTGGCTCAGTGGATTGGTACTGGCCTGTGAACCCAAAGCTTGCTGATCTGATTCCCCAGCCAGGGCACATAACCAGGTTGCAAGCCAGGTCTCCAGCCAGGTCTGTGGCTGGAGGCAAGTGAAAAGCAACCATACATTGATGTTTCTCCCCCTTTCTTCCTCCTTCCCTGCTCTCCTCTCTAAAAAATAAAATAAAATAATAATAATGAATAAAAAGACTATAGTAAAAACTCTTGTAAAAAGTGCAATTTGGAAAGTTGACTGGTTACAAGATAAATATAACAAACATAGACTGCTCTTTTTGTTTTAAAAAAAGATTTTATTTATTTTTAGAGAGAAGAGAATGGAGGGAGAAAGACAGGGAGAGAAATATCAATGTGTGGTTGCCTCTCTGGCACCCAACTGGGGACCTGGGTCACAACCCAGGCATGTGCCCTGACTGGGAACTGAACCAATGACCCGTCTGTTCCCGGACCTGCACTCAGTCCACTGAGCCACACCTGCCAGGGCTAAACTGCTCTTTTTATACTCTAGCAATAGGCATTTCAAATTGAAAATCAGAAAAATATTCAGTTTACAGTTATGGAATTGTAAAGTCTTAGAATAATGACAATTATAGTCATTAAGATGCCATACACTATTGTAAGCACTTTCCATTCATTCAATCAACACTCACAACACTCTCTTGATATAGATTACTATCATTATTTTAGTTTTTTTTTTTTTTTTTTTTTTTTTTAGAGGAGGAGAGAAAGAAAGAGAGGGAGAGAAACATTAACTGGGGACCTAGCCTGCAACCCAAACGTGTGTCCTGGCTGGGAATCAAACTGGTGACCCTTTGGTTCACAGGTTGGTGCTCAATCCACTGAGCCACACCAGCCAGAGCTCACTATTCTTATTTTACAGAAGAGAACACTGAGGAACAGAAAGATTAAGTGATTTACCCCAGATTACTCGATGGCAATGCTTTAAGAGTTGGGATTGGAATCCTGACAGTTTAGTATTGAAACTATTCTTGTAATCACTATATTATAGTATATAAAAAATGTTTTTCAGATATGATTTATTTTTATTTTATTTATTTATTTAGTTTTAATTATTATTTTTTTTAGAGAGAGAGGGGAAGACAGGGAGGCAGAGAGGGACAAAAACATCAATGTATGGTTGTCTTCCACCTGCCTCCAGCTACAGACCTGGCTGGAGACCTGGCTTGCAACCTGATTATGTGCCCTGGCTGGGAATTGAACCAGTGACCTTTGGGTTCACAAGCCAGTACCTATCCACTGACCCACCAGCCAGGGCTGTAAAACATTTTTAATTGAAATATAATTGACACCTAACATTATATCCATCTCAGATGTACAACATAATGATGCAATATTTGTATACATTACAAAATGATCACCATAATAAGTCTAGTTAACATCCTCTGAGAGCCAGCGTATCATGTGCCCCCAGAGCTACTTAACCACCTCCTTCCCAGGGTTGAGGTTACTGGTGTTTATACCAGTTTCCACCAGTCATTGGTTGAGAGCTGCTCTGGGGGAGGCCACATTTTGTGACCATATGTTGGGATAGAGCCACTTGCCAAAGAAAAGCTGCAAGCAAAGGTGCTGGCAGTTGGAAGTGAGGCTGATGTGTACCAACTGGTAAGGCCTGAGGGGACAGGGATGGCTGAGACACTGAGTGCTTGTGCATTGCTCAGATCCACTCATGTCCCTCATCAAGTTCAGGCTGTTACTGCTTCTTTAAGATCACAATTTTAAAAAAGATCTTAGTTATTTTTAGAAAGAGGGGAAAGGAGGGAGAAAGAGAGGGAAGAAACATTGATGTGCAAGAGAAACAATCTGTTGCCTCTCGCACACCCCTAGCTGGGGACCTGGCCCTTAACCCAGGCATGTGTCCTGACTGGGCATCAAACCAGTGACCTTTTGGTTCATAGGCTGGCACTGGATCCACTGACCCACACCAGCCAGGGCTAAGGTCACAATTTCTTAAAAGAAGAGGAGGAGGGAGAAGAGGAATAAAAACTTACACTCCAGGAGGGTTAGTGGGACAGGCTACAATCCCTGCCACTGTGGTTGGCTCTAAGCCTGCAACTGAGATTCTTCATTTTCTTCCCCTACCATCTCCACTAGATGCTGGTCTAGATGACTTGACTGGTGGGTAACCGGCACTTGCATTTCCAGAGCCCTTTTACTGTGCCCATTTTAGGCTGTGGTGGCCACAGTTGCCCATTTGTGGATAGAGTATCTATCACCGGGCACGGAGCACCAAAAAGCTCCTGTGAACCCCCTGGTATGCAGATATGTTCAGCCTGCTGTCATTATGCAGAACAACTGTATCTCCGCATGATAATCAGGTTCAATCAACCCTCTCAGGATGATCACTCCACTCCAAGCGTGTGAGACAGGAGGAGCCAGGCACAACTGTTAAGTATGGAGGACTCTACTCTGTAGATGGATGTAGACTCGATGCAACCTTTCAACTTCAGTTCCCATTTTGAACTGAGTAGTCAGCTCCATATTCTCCCATTTAATTCCTCAGAGTGGAAATTGATAATTCCTCATTTCCAGGCCAGACCGCCCCATCGGCCACAGACTTGAGTCATCTGCCCAACCAGCTGAGGTCAGAAGGGTTGAGGGTCACATAATACAATTTTGGGGGTCTAAGACTGCCTCAACAGGAGTTTGCCCCCCACCAAAGGGGCTGCTGGGATGGCTGGCAGAATGTGTGTAATATTTAGTAAAGGTGCTGTAATCTTAAGGGACAGCCTTTTGTCAGAAGCCCTCCTAGTCACATGGTTAGTTCATAATTAGTTTACAGCTACTGAGCCCAGTTTCCTACTTGGAACAAGTGGGTTGGACTCCAAAATGTATGATAATCTTCACTCCCCTCAAACTTTTGTACATAAACTACTTTTTAGCCAGGCTCCCTTCATCCCAGGCTTCTGTTATTTTTGAACCCCAAATTTCATTTTTTAATAAATGCTAGCTCTTATTATTTACCTTTGTTACAGTTCACTCTGTGGTTTTGAACCATCATTTTTGCCCTGCCTAATGTTTGACTCTTGAGTTTTTCTCTTTTGGTGTTTTTTTTTTTTTTTTTTTTTTTCTTCTTTTTTTAGCTCTGTGCCATCAGCATCTATAAATGTGCTTTTGTTGTAACCATTCATAGATTCTGGGTCCAAGGAGAAGCCTGAGTCAAGTCACTGGAGACCTACAGGCACTCTTTGGCTTCCATGGTCAAAGGGGTACAAATCTCCGCAGATGGTTCATAGCTCTCCCCCTTGCTCTGAAGCTGCTGACAGGCTTTTAAAGGTACTTTTGCTGAAATCTATACCTACTAATATATCCAGCAATCACATCCTTGACTTATGTCAGACGTTGTTGGGACAATCCCATATTTTAGATAGAAATTTGTGACTTACCTAAAGTCACATACAATGGCCAGGGCTAGTTTCTTTATCCATAATATGTTCTTCTCTTTACATCTTCTACAGTTCAGGAAACTCATCCACTAGCTGCTGTAATAAGTTACAACAAATTTAGTGGCTTAAAAGAATATATAAGTGTCTCACCTTCCTGTTCTTCCTGATCAGAAGTCTGACAGGTCTCACTGGACTAAAGTCAAGGTGTAAATAGGGCTTTCTGGAGGCCCTAGGGGAAAATCTGATTCCTTTTCCAGTTTCTGGAGGCTGCCTACATTCCCTGGCTCATGGTTCCTTCCTCTATTCTCAAAGCCAGAAACTTGGGTGGAGTCCTTCCTCAAGTTGAATCTTTCTTCCCTTTCCTCTGTGGTCAAAGCTTTCTTCCCATGGTCCTAAAGCTGCTCCCTTTCAAGGGCTCATGTGATTAGAAAAGGCCTACCAGGATAAAACAGGATGCTCTCTCCACTTCAAGGTTCCTCACTTAACCAAATTCACTTTTTGGCAGGTGAAGTAACATATTCACAGGTTCTGGGAACTGCAGTGCAAGCATTTTGGTGAGGCCATTATTCTGCCTACCACTCCCTGTCTGAGGATTACAGCCTCCTGAAATCAATGGGTTATGGTAATAAAGACAAATGTATCCTGCCTTTCAGGGTAGCAGGAGACTTCTTTGACTTCCTGATGTTGGCTGCATATCATCACAGTTTATCCAGATGGCTTCCTTAATACAGCAAATTCTTTTCTTTTAAATAAGTTTTATTTATTGATTTTAGAGAGAGAGAGAAAAGTGGGAAAGAGATAAAAACGTTAATCTGTTGTTCCACCTACTTATGCATTTATTGGTTGATTCTTGTATGTGCCCTGACTCGGGATTGAACCTGCAAACTTGGTGTATAGGGACACTCTAAACAATTGAGCTACCCGGCCAGGCCTAACACAGCAAATTTTTTTTTTTTGATGCCCTCATAGCTGGGCTCCCTCCTCTTGTCACCTTAACCACTCATGCCCTGTGATAAGCAGCTGAGGTTATGAGAAGGCAACAAATGGGCTTTGGTATTTGTCTTCTGGGATAACAGATGATATTATGGTCCCAGAAAAGCTGTATAGCACTAGCCCCTCAGCCACCCAAGGACTTTTTTTTTCATTGCTTGTTAAGCGAGAGGAAGGGAGAGAGAAAGAAACATTGATGGGAGAGAGAAACACCCATTGATTGCCTCCCATACATGCCTGGACCAGAGATCAAACCTGCAACCTAGGCATATGCCCTGACCAGGAACTGAATCCATAACTTTTTGGTTATGGACAATGCTCCAACCAACTGAGTCACATTAGCCAGGGTGCCCCCAGCTCTTAAAAGCCCCAGGTGTTCCTGAAATTGGGGCAGGTGAGGTGCAGCTTAAAGTTATTGGCATTCTTTGTGATGTCCAGTTTTGAAAGGTAATGTGTGTCAATATTGCAGAGATCCCACTTGACGCACATGGGGAAGGAGAAAGATCCTGCTTTCATCCCTGTGTACAAAAGCCCACAAGACAGTCTAGGATGGAAGGGAATGCAGACCGTCACAGGAGCTGTGTAACCATTACCAAAAGAGCTAAAGAGAAGAGGGATGTAGGCCAAGCCTACCTAAGACAGCCAAACCACGGTGGGTTTGGTAAATCCCAGTTCCACTGGGCACCCTTCCTTCTGAAGCCCCTCCAGGGGCAAGCTCCGAAGCATGCTCATTGACTCTTTCCTGAGCACATACTGGAAGCTTCACTTTGTCCTTTACCTGGCATCCAAGCTATGTTTGCTTGTGCTGGGTTCTGAAAACTGGGCCATTATCTACGGTTTAACACATTCCCACAAATGTTCCTGCGGTAGATTTACACACGTGCTGCCCCTACTACCCCTGTACACCACAGACTCAAGCACCCGGACCGCTCCTCCCACCCCTGCCACCTGCTGCGATGTGCTTCCCACTCAGTCTCACAGGCCTCAGAGGCCCCCAGGGAGTCACCAACATGCTTCTTCTGTCATCTGAGCAAGGCCCTGATGGGGTGCCTGGGGGAGGGGACTGGGTTGTTGGAAACTTTAATCAAGCAGGGACAGTTAACAGGTGCAGAGACACCTTAGGTAATAGTGAACCGTAAAAAGGAAATATTTGTAGAATCTGTCTCCGTAACCTTTTAAGATTTTCCTCAAAATGACCAGTCATTCCCAGCCGTGCAATAAATAAATAAATAAATAACAGCTATCAACAGCTATCACAGATGCCCCTTAGCTAGCAAAATCCTCCGTGCTTAATCCTTCGGCAGGATTCCATGGATTGCCTGGGACGGCAAGGACCTGGTGTTGTAGGTTCTAGAGCGCCTGCATGTGGATGCGTGCGCGGGCTCAGTGGGCACTTTGTCTGGGGCAGGCTGAGGGCTGCTGTCTGGTAGCACTCTCAACAGAACCACAGACCTATCAAAGCGCTCCTCCATGCACCACTAATCAGACACTGCAAGCTGTTAGCCTGTGGTGAGGAACTCCTTCCCCTCTCTGTTCCTCCCTGCAGCTGCAGGGGTGTGTTTCTGAGGGGGCGGATGTCACCCACTAGGGGTGGGTTTTTCCCACTTCCGTACTTCGTCCTGTCCCAGCTTCTTCCTACCCGCAGAAGGAGGCCATTTCGGGGTTATGTTCTAGGTCACATCCTGGTAAGAGAATCAGAGAACATCCTTGAACCAATGCTCAGTAGCCGCTTTCTTTCCCTCTCGGTTTCCCTTTCCTCCACCAGCCAGGCTCTCAGTCATTAACAAGGGCCTCTCAGCCCCTGGTCTTCCCCCATAAATGCCCCTTTTTCCTTGGGGCTGGGTGTAAAGGGACAATGTTGAGACTTTTTAAAGGCAGAACTTTACTAGCCGAGCAAGAAAGAAACCAAAACCAAACCAAGAAAATAACAAAACCTCCACTGGTCCAGAATCTGCATGCTCAGCACCCAGCCCCTGCTTCGTTTCTTTGCCTCCCTCCTGTTGTCCAAGAAGCTGCAGCCCTTCTTCATCCCCATGCATCTCCTTCGCTTGCCCGCTCCCTGACCCCCCACAGGGGCGCATGAGGCACGAGTAGTCAATGCTGCAGGCTTTTCCAGAGGTGCACAAGTTGGGGTTGCCCTCATCCTCTCCCCCAGCCCAGGCCTATCCCAGGGCCTCTGCTTTTGGGGACTCAGCTTCCTGGATGCAGCTCAGATGTTGGGACACAGGAGATGCCATGAGTCCAGCAGGGGGCAGGATGGGACCCGGAAGGGGCTGACTGGCTACAAGTATGGTCAATAGGGCAACAAGAGTGGAAGGGGCCAGGGAAAGGCTGTGAGGAGGTCTGGGGGTGTTTACACAGAAGAAACAGTGTGGTCCCAGATGCTCTGCATCCTTCAAAGGCTGCAGGTCTCAGGAAGGCCTTTGGAGTGAGACTTTCTGTGTGTGGGATCCTCCACAGCTCTGCAGACCTGTAGCAGGAGGGGAGCTGAATTTACCCTAAAAGCCCCTAAACTGATAGGGAGATGAGCCCACAAAATCAGGGACCTTTTTCTGAAAACTGATACTTGCTGGAAACCCCAGGATGACAAGGACCTGGGCCTCGATACTATAACCCCCCAATCTGATGGGGAGGATGAAGCAACCCCCAACACACACCAGCAATGATTAGGGAGATCCTCTGGGGTCAGTTGGGCACAAAAGAGCTCTGATTAAACAGGGAAAGCCTGTGGAAGAGGCAGCCAGGAGAAGAGCCATGAGACAAATCAGGGGAGATGATCAGAAGATGGGCATTTGGGTCTGGGATACATGAAGGTAAAATGCAGAGAGGACACAGAGATAGGCCTGGGTAGTGATCCTGTGCCACCCCCCACCCTCAGCCCTGATCCCCATGCTCCGGACCTCAGTTTCTCCTCCCCTGTCCTTCTGACCAGCTCTCAGGATACCACCTGCTTCATTGAACCCATCTGTGTGATGCTTGCTCACATCTTCCTCTTTTGTGACTAGAAGTCACAGGACAAAACACTACACCGTACAGTCAGAGAGGGAACACAGAGGGGAGAGGGGCAACGAAATTTTGGTGCCAGTGGAAGAAGGGGGGACAGGTGGGGCAGAGGACCCCAGGACCATGGCTGAGTCTGTCACCTATGCAGACCTGCGGTTTGTGAAGGCTCCCCTGAAGAAGAGAATCTCCAGCCACTTAGGTCAGGGTAAGGGTAAATGAGGGGTCTCCTAGATTCTGCATCCCAATCCTCCTTCATGACCCCACCCCACAGATCCATTTTCTAACTTCCACCTTGGTCCCTTTTCTCTCCTCCACAGACTCAGTCGATGATGGGGAACTTACCTATGAGAATGTACAAGTGCCCTCAATCTCAGGGGGAGCCTCAAGCTTGGCTTCCTCTGGACCAGGAGACAAAGCCGGTAAGGAGAGCCCAGGGGATGTGTGTTTGGAGGGGGCTGTGCCTTGAGCTGGGGAGTCCACAGTTTTCTTGGGAGGATGATACCCTTGCGAAAAGGAGGGAAGTCCTTAGGAAAAGGAATGAGCACTGGGTAAATGGCAGCCAGGAGAAGAATAAAGCTCCAGGGGCAATCCGGATGCCCTTGGGCAGGCAGAGATTGGGAGGGATCAGGAGAGCCCTGTGAGATGAGTTCGAATGGAAAATGGGGAGTAGAGGAAAGGGAAGAGAGGGTAGGGGAAAGGGATAAGAGAGCATTCCGGGGAGAGGGTTTGGGGCAGGCAGAGTGGGGCCCAGCGGAAAAGATGAAGGAGACTCGGGAGGATGAGGAGAGGGTCCCGGCGCGGGGGTGAGGCAGAAGAGAGCTAAGACTCAGGGAGGACACGGGAAAACCCGGCGGAGCTGAGGAGCTCCGAAGAGCGCTAAGGGACACCCGGAGCAGTGGCGCAGGGACCCGAGGACCCTGGAGTCTGAGCGCGGGGGAGGCGGTGCGCGGGTGGAGTGGGAGAAGGGCATTTCCCGGGGCTCCCCGTTCGAACAGTACTCGCCCGGCGCAGGTCTTCAGCCCCAGCCGCCAGCTGCGTCCTGGAGCTCCGTGACGTCACCAGCAGCCAGCCGGCTCCTGGCCTGTGAGTAGCGCGCGCCCCTCTCACCGCCGGCCGCTGGCGCTGGCGGCCCGGCTGGAGCCTAAGCTCGCGGGGCCGAGCCTCGGGCCTGGAGGCCTCGCCCCCCGCGCAGACCCCGCGAGGCCCCGCGGAGCTGGGCGCAGAGCGTTGTGCTGGCGCCCCTGCCGGACGCCGGTGGTGCTGGGCCAGGTGGTGTGGCGGGCCTGATTCCAGGGGGCTCCGCGACCCGCTTCTCTGCCCGTTTCCCCCCCGTTTCCCCGAGGTGTCGACTCAGATCGGCTCCCCACTTCCCACACCCCACTTACGATAGCCCTCATGCGCATACCTCCGGCCTCTGCCTGGTTCTGAGATTTAGTGCCTCCTCCCACCAAGGAGCGCCTTCCATCCTTCTTACCAGTAACCTTTCCCAGCCCTGACAATGGACTGTCTTCTTGGCGCTACACGCGGAAACCCATTGCCCGACAAAAAACACTATGCCTGCACCGTGTCCTCTGCGGGAGGCTCTTTCCCATGAACCCCTCCCCCACCCCGGTTTATAAACTTGTTCCTGGGGCTCACTGCCCCTCGTGCCACTGTCTCCCTAAGGCCGTTCAGTCTGCGGGAAATACCTCCTGGGCCTGCTCCTCACCTGCCTGCTGCTAGGGATGACTGCCATCTCCCTCGGAGTGCGCTGTGAGTATACGTCCCCCCATTTCCCATGTCCCACCCAAAACTTTCTCCCTTACTCTCCCAAAAAGCTTCCCTTCCTCAGCAGGGGCCAGAGTTGCGATGACCATATCCTTAGCTTTTGGTCTGGTTTCCAGCCAGGTCTGTTTCAGAGCACCGTGGCTTCCTCAATTAACCCCACTAATCCTGTACCTCCTTAAGATTTAGGCAGTCAGAGTTTATATTTCAGCCTGGGATGTTAAAAGCTGCAAGAAGCAGAAGAAGGCTTGATGCTGAAGTCTCAGGGCACAAGCACACTGCTGAAGAAGATATCATTCACATTTTCTTTATGGCTTCCCAGATCTGCAGGTGTCCCAGCAGCTCCGGCACACCCAAAGCATTCTGGAGGCGGCCAACAGCGATCTGAGGCAGCAGCTCCAGCGCACGAAGGGCGATCTGGAAGTCACTAACAGCAGTCTGCGGCAGCAGCTCCACCTAAAGATCACCCAGCTGGGGCAGAGGGAACAGGATCTGCAGGGGTTCAGGAGGGAGTTGGCCCAGAGTCAGGAAGCACTACAGGTGGAACAGAAGGATTGCCAGGCTGTCAAGGAGCAGTTACAAGACTGCCAGTTCAACAGAGAGGAAACAAAAAAGTCCTTGCAAAGTGAGGAAGAACAGAGGAGGGAACTGGAGAGCAAGCTGACTAACATTTGGGACACACTGAAGACCTATTGCAGAAGTTCCTCACAAGGTAAACACTCTGGGAGAGGAGAGATGGGAAGGTCTGCTGTGAGGGATGGACTGAAGTGAGGTGACACTCAAGGCAGGGGTGCAGGGTCCTATCAGGGGTCGTTGAGTTCAGGAAAGGGGTAATGACCAGAGTGGTGACTGACATGAGCCGTGTGGCCTTAGCCAACAGGGAGAAGGATCAAGCTGCATACTGGATTTAGGGGGACTCACCCAGCTCAAAGGTGGATCTGTGGGGCAGAGGAGGGTAGCAGCCAGCAAAGCAAATCACACTGTCTGAGCAGCAAACACTGGTCACATCTGGCTTGATGTCAGTGTCAAGGATCCAGCAACCCCTTGAATTTGGATATAATGTGGAGATAATTGTTTACACATATTCTAAAGAGAGGGTCTATAACTTTAATTAGCTTTTACTACATATGAGATTCCCCGGCCTGGTGGTGGGCAAGGCAATCAAGCTCTCAAGTGTGGATGACACAATGAGGTGGGTGGGGATAATGCTGGGTAGGGAACTGGGGTAGATTGTTCAGCCAGCCAGTGTGTTGGGGATGACAGAGAGGGACACATCAAAGGTGAAGGGCTGTGGCAAAGCAGGCTGAGATTTGAGGCAGGGTGCCAGGCCCAAGAGGACTGGAATGTTTATGGACTGGCTATCTGTGATTGAGGTTAGGCTTAATATCAGGGCCATTTGGAAACTCCCAAGGCTTCACTTCAGTGAGATTATGTGTATACACCCCAGTCCTCATTTTTTTTTTTTTTTTTTACTTTCTTATTTTCTGTGACCCTCAGTTCCACACCAGGGCTTCCATCCACTCCCACAGCTGCACCCTAGAGCTCAGCATCCCACACTGCTCAGGTGCTGAAAGGATGGTTTCAGAGCTCCACTCCAACCACAGCTGCCCCTGCTTCAGGCTCTCCCCACGTTTCTTTAACCTGAGGTGTCCACCCCACTGACTCCCGTTTCCTCCTTTTCAGCTGCCCTCATCTGTCCTCACTTCTCTCTCTACCCATCTTGCACTCTAGGGTCCATCACTTTAACCACTCACTCCTTTGTTCTACTGTCCTTCTGTTGCACCTGACTGGCATTATCTGAACTCTGGATGAACTCAACTGTCCACTTTGTCCATGCCTGCACCCAGATGTTCAATCATTCTGCTTGGTGCCACTAATACTCTAGTTTCAACCTCAGCTGGGGCCTCGGCACTGCCTGGTTGCCTTGCTCTCCATAACTCCTTACCCTACTACCCTCTGTCTAGCTTTCAGCAGATGCCCTATTCTGTCAGAGAGGAATTCCCTCTATTTCCCCCCACTAAGGCTATATACGAGCTGTTCCAAAAGTATTGGCTGCACAAACTATTTTAATTATATTGACATTGGCTCAATACTTTCAGGACAGACCTCATATATCCATTTACATTTTTCCCACCCCCATCTCCTGTAAGGATAACTGCAACAGCTTGCTGGACATTCTTCCTAAACATCCTTCCACACCCCCATTTCATTCTTTATATTTCAGCCAGGGCAGTCCTTTAAAAACAAAAATATGACCCTATCATCCTGGTGAAGAGCATGCCATTCCAGTTAGTTAATCAATCAAAAGTTATGGAATACATACTATATATCTGGCACTGTGCCCAGGCACTTGGGATATAGCCAATGAACAAAATTCCTGTATGTGAAATCCTACATTGACTCTCTCTTTCTTGTAATATAAAAATTAAAAAAAATCCTTAACATGGCTTTCAAGGCCCCTTTCAGCATGCCACTTTAGCATGCTCTTCTATTTGGCCACAGCAACTTCTTTCTATTCCTTTATATTACTGACTTACAAGGTGCAGTCTGGTGGTGGGGCAAAAAGAGTAACTTGAGCAGTGGAAAGACATGGGTTGTGATCAGAAGCATAGATTGAGAAGTGGAATGTTAAAGAAAGAGGGCTGTTTATGTCTTATGGTTAGGAAAAGAGAAACAGAGAAAAGACAAATTTTGAGGTGGAGGGACAGGAAATAGAGTTTACACCAAATGTCTGACCATTTCACCAAAATAGGAACCAAGGTTGTCTACTTGTGAAAGAGTGGAGAGGGAAGGGAGTTGGCTCCCAGCTTGAGGAATATGGGAAAGTTTTCACTATGTGGTGTGCAATGCCTTAGAGAGCAAGTGAGGTGAATGAGACCCCTATTGTACACTTATGGGGGCCCAGGTGAGGTGAGTTTATCCAAAAAATGGGGGGAGGGAGGCTGTAATTGTTCAGAAATTAGGAAACATACCACCAGCCCAATTAAATATACCTCCCAGATTGTTAAGGAGTTTGTATGTTAAAGGCTTTTAATAAGTATACACAGGTTTGGTATTTCCAGAAAGATTGCAAAGATCAAGGACTAGAAGTCAATGAAAGAGCTGAGATTAGACTTAGGGCACAGGTGGCAAACACAAGGTCCGCCACCTTGTTTTACCTGCCCAGCACCGACACACAGACCTCAGGAAAATGGTGTCAGACATCCAACCAGAAAACAAAATAGGTAAGTCTAAAACCTGAATTTGAATCCATTTGAATTGTTGTGCTTGTATTTTGCTTTGTGTTTGTTGTTATTTTTGGAACATGATCAGTGGATGAGGATGGTATGTGACACACCAGTGGCTCAAGTTATTTAATAATATGTTCAGCCTGGTTGCCCACAAAGGGCTGATTGTAACAGTAATACTATATAAATGTCCTCCTTAACAGTTAGGTGAGCTAAAATTACATTTGGCCCTTTGAAGGCAACTGTGAGGCTGATGTGGCCCCCGGTGAAAATTCATTTGACACCCCTGACCTAGGGGAACAGTGTTAGCAACTAGATTGCTGAGCAGTCACTTTCATTCCAAATATTGAGATCTCCTGGGTCTGGGCTGTGCTCTTTCTGTTTGTTGTTGTTGTTGTTGTTGTGCTAAAAACACTCTTTCTGTTTTTTAGAAACCTGCTGTCCCAAGGGATGGACACTGATAGAGGGGAAGTGCTTATCCTTTTTAAATATTAAGAAAAATTGGGAGGAGAGCAAAAATTATTGTAAAAATCTGTCCTCCAGCCTGATCACAGTTACTCAGCATTCTTATTCAGTAAGCATACCTTTATTCAGATTGTTGTGGGTACTTTTAGGTACAGGGACATATGTCATCAAGTCAGGAATGGCAGTGTCCATGTGGCATGCATGCTGTGGGCACAGTGCTCCAGGCGGCTCCTACTGATTAGAGTTGGCATGAGAGTTAACTTATGAACCTTCTTTACTTAAACCTGTTTCTCATTTCAGCTTTCTGGTCAGCATTCTGGGCTCCCTAACAGATTCTTTGACCATTATGACCATTTAGGAAGAGGCTTCAGACCTGGTGGACTGGATTGTAGGGACTGTGTCCTTGTGACCACTGCAGCCCAATAGAGTGACTCCCCTTAAAGGGCTGGTGGAAATTCTTACCCAGCTTGAGTAAGAATGAGATGAAGGGCAAGCTTGCACCTGCATGGTGGCACTTGAAGGATGCAGATAGGTCACTGATGAGCTGGGCCATGCATTGAAGATGGGCACAGTCCTCCTGTCAAAGTTCCTAGGTTTCCCTAATATTAATTTTTTTCCATCAGCCCAGGTCCCATTTTACACCTTTACCCCCTGTTCCACTATTGCTCATCACTCTCCATACACCTCTGGTATATTTGAATCTCCCCTCAGGATTATTATCCAGATGACTTATTTAAATTGTCGAAACAAATTGATTGGTTTGCTTCATATTGGATTGAAGTCAGGTCAAAGGATGGGCAGCAGAATTATGGTAAAATAGGCCTTGGGTAAGTTTGTTAGTACTTTTGGGTATTTTCAACTTCATAATCCTTTTGTAAAGACATAGTAATGAGATTTCCCTTTAGGTCCTGCTCCCAAACCTTTCACAAGTCAATCTTGTAATTGCCAACTTGCCCGTTTCCTCTGTGGACAAGTAGGGCATTCTTATGCTCTACATATTCTATCCCTATTACCTAGCAGTCCCTGGCACATGCTTTCGGAAATATTTTTAATTACTAGATTGAGACCTAGGTCATCTTCCTCTCAGGAGAAGCTAGAGAACCCTGGCATTCTAACTTCCTGTCTAGGGCCACTTGGGGCACTGGAGTTGTTCCAAGGGAGTGAAGGGGCAATGGGATAACTTTCAGGTTCAAACCCAGGGACCCTAAAACAGGATGGTTACTTTCTATGTTCCCAACTGGAGTTTCTATCTTGAAGACCTAGGGTGATTTTTCCCTGCCCTGGCCCTAAAGCCTCTTCAGTTTGGAGTCTAGACATCTGTCCTTGAAACATACCTGAACATGGCCTTAGGTAGGCAGGATGAGTTAGGACTTGGGCTATGTTTTATGTAGGGCAAGGGGAGAGGAGGGAGGGGAAGTGAGAAGTCAGAGCCTATCCCAACTCTATCATTCTTTAGGTATCATGATAAAAACCGACAATGTCCCTCAATAAGAAACAGATATATATCTTACCAGCGGTGTACTTATCCTCTTCTGTTCATCTGTGAGAAAGAAGCTGTGAAGTATCCAGATCAGCACTGAGCTGAGTAAGTGTGGGGGATGGGGCTGATGCATGGGAGCCTGAGGGAGGACAGGGGCTCAGAACAGGGGTTCAGTTGGTCAGGGGTAAACTTGTTCCAAGGTATGAGTGATTGTAGCCTCCAGGAACTTGGTATACTTATGTAAGGGGGAGATGCACAAGGAGAGGGGCAGGGAAGCTCTGGAACTTATAAGAGGCTAGTGATGTGACTGTTCTGGGAGCTGGGGTGAACTGGATGAGGGTTCTTAGACAATCAACTGCAGAACTCATTGATATTTTTACTCTTCCAGATGTTCATGCCAAGAAAAGCCTGTGCCCCTCATCCCTAACTCACAGCCACAGGTCCTGCGACTATCTTCCTCCATTGTTCCCTCACTCTGCCTAGACAGTGCTTGGCCAAGGGCTGATGTAGCCCAATGCTTCTAGGCAGCCTGCTGTGTGCCTGAAATCCTGCCCCAGAAACTGGACTATTCCTGGGAAAAGAGTGCAGAAACCTCTAGAAGACATTTTGGCCTCCTCAAGAACCTCCCATAATGGATTGGGGTTGGAGGGCGCAAGGGCTGAGCGGATAGGGGCAGCCCGGAGCCAGCCAGGCAGTTTTATTGAATATTTTTAAATAATTTGCACGTGTTAGTCTTGTGTGTCAGCATTGCTGTGTGATCCCCACAGAACAGCAAGCCCAGGGGGCGGATAGGAAACGTCTGTCCCTCAAGTCCATGCTGAGGCTCCCCTGAACGGGGAGCTGGTCAGTCCATCTGGGGCTGGCACGGTGCAGCATATGTGCTGTCCTCAGAGGGCATCCTGAACACTAGAGTTGGAGGCCCCACTGCTAAGAGCGTGCCCCAGGCAGCTGAAGGCTGGGTGTGGGTGGCTTGGCATGGCGCCCTCGGTGGCAGAGGAGACTGCCCGCCTCACAGTTCAGGTTGCGGTAGCGGGCAACAGCTGGTGTGGGGCGGGGGCACATGGACAAGAAGCCAAAGCTGAAGGGGCCCAGGCAGCAGCCCGGGCAGGGTAGCCCCTCGTCTGACTCCCGAGGAGCTGACAGGGGTGGCGAGGGTTCTGTCCGCTCCAGGGCTGCTGCCCGGGGCAGGCTGTGCTGAGCCCGGGTCCAGGGCTCCCCGGCCCAGCTCTGTGGGGAGTTCACCACCACAGCTGGAGGGTTGTTGTTAAGGGGAGGCCCTGATCTCGGGGACCAGGGCTGGGAGGCAGATGAACAAGTGCTGATGAAGTTGTCTGTGGCCACGGCCAGGGGCAGTGGGAGAGCTGGTCCTGGGGGTTCTAGCTCAGGGCTACTGCCCTCACATTCCATTCTCTCTTCAGCTGAGGGGCCGACAGCAGGAGGGCCAGGACCTGGCAAGACTGTCTCCATTCGTCTGGGGAGCTCAGGGGATGATGGTAATGAGCGGCAGCGACGGGCAGGTGTCCCAGGCTGGAGTAGAGTGTCTGGAGTCACCAAGGGCAGCTGGGTGGAGAGCAGTGGTGATGGTGGTACGAGGGGCAGGGGAGTGATTGGCTTGCTGGGTGTGTCTAGGAGCTTGATTTTGCCACCCCTCAGATCTTCCCGTAGTGAGAAAGGGTTGACTCGAGTCAGACTGTCTCCCCAGTTGGGTGGTGATTCTGGTGATGGAGGCAGGAAGAGGTCTGACCGGCTTCGGGAGAGCCGGGGATCTGACCTGGGAAGCGTGGCAGAGGGACCCCCTCTTAAAACAGGCCCTGTTGACAGAGAAGTCCGTGATCACTGTTCTCAGCATTGATAGTGTCTTGGTCTCATTATTTGCCAGGAGGCTGGTGGGACTGGCCTGGCCCAGGAAAGGGACTAACAGCGTGCTTGGAAAGGGGAAAATGTCACCTCTAGCCACTTTTCCCTCCTTTCTTCTCTTAAGGCATCTGAATTAGAAAACTACTTTCTTTGAGATATCCTCTCACCCCCACTCCATCCTCAACCTTCTCAACTAATATACTTAGCCTCTCCCAGATAATTCCCTGAGCTCTAAGGAGGAGAGAGGCAAAAGAACTCCAGTAAGGTCAAAGTCATGCTCACTTACCCTGACTGTGGGTCAGGGGAGCCCTGGTGAGGGGGGCCGGCTCAGACAGTTGCTCTAGGATCCATTCCAGGTGCTGGGTGATTTCGGCAAAGGGAGCACGAGCACTAGGTTCCATCTGATGGGTAAGGACAGGGGCAGCTCACTCAGTGCTCCTAAAGTGGGTCCCTGTGTTCTCCTCCCACCACCTGGGATGGGACAGCCTTGCCAGCTGATGGATGGGGCAGTGGGAGGGGGCGCAGCTCTTACACTACAGCAATGGATGGCCAGCAGCAGGAAAGGCAGTGGGCAGTCATCCCCTACCAGGGTCCGGAAAGCAGGCACATCCAGGCCAAAGTCCTGTGGGGACAGAAATAAAGGGCCCCCAGGTCAGCTCTCCTTGTGTTCTACTGCCTCCCAGTCAGGACCTCAAGCACCAGGGAACCCTTCCTGGTTATAAGTTGCCCAGTCTGGAGTTCCTCCTTTTCAAACCTGGAGATATAATTCACCTCAGTACGGGGTAGGTAGTCAGGGTCCGCAGGTACTCTTGCGATGAGCTCACAGAGGATAATCCCAAAGGCAAAAACATCAGCCTGGGGGTAGGAGATAATGTCAGGGGGAGGAATGGACAGTTTTCATGCCATACTTTTGTTATAATGTCAGAATTAGAATGTGTCAGAATTCATGGGGGAGCCTTGACAGTTTCCATGTGTTGGAGGGGGTGCCTGTCAGAGGCAAGGGGGTCTTGGGGCCTCCTAAACACCTGGTAGGGGTGTTGAGGAACTTGGGATAGGGACTTATGAGTACCTCAAGGGTCTCTGGAAGACCTCGGGGATCTGAGGGTTGACATCTTACCTTCTCATCATACAGCTCACCCCGCAACACCTCTGGAGCCATCCAATATGGGGAACCCACCACAGCCAATGGCTCCTTCCTTTCCCCTTCCCTGCAGGGCAGGGGAAGTCTGGTCAGAAATATCCCACTCAGACAACCTCCCCAAACAGGAATGAAGTCAGTCCCCTCCCCACCCCAGGGGAAATGTCTCTGGGAATTTCACTTAGCTAGGGGCCTCTGAGAGGTTTGGAGGCATAGGGACATTCAAACTCACCTATACACAGGAATCTTTTCAGCCAGCCCGAAGTCCCCCACAACAGCTGTGAAACTTCGGTCTTCCCGATGGATCAGACAGTTCTAATTGACACACATAGTATCCCCACACACTTATCACTTTCTGCTCTCTGTTCTCCCAATCTATAACCCAAACCTCTGTCACTGCAGAATAACCCCAGCTCCCTCCCAGTTTTCCAATATACCCCCATCTTGCAACATCATCCATCACTCCAAACACAGAGAGGTACTCAGCCCCTCGGAGCACACCCCAGCCCCCATTCCCCACTGGCTTGCTTCTCTAACATACTAACATTTATTATCCACATTCCAACACCCACAGGCTAGCTACAACCCAATAGTCTCAAAACCCCTTTCATGCCCCGACCTATCTAGCTAGCCTACCTTGGATGTGAGGTCTCGGTGGAATACACCTTTGGCGTGCAGGTACCGCAGGCCATGGGCGATGTCCAGAGCCAGGCGGAGCCTGACAGGCCAGGATAGGGGTTCGGGGGAGCTGAGCAACTGTTCCAAGGTCCCCCCATTCATATACTGGGGCATTGTGGGAGGAGAAGGAGAATGAATATCAAGGTTGCATTCGGTACTCTAGTCTCCCACTAATAAGCCAGGGGACACTCGGAGATTACAAAGGTCAGAAGGGAGGACCTGTGCTCTAAGGTCCCAAATTCATATTCTAGAGCTGACCTATTCAATACATGTGCAATTATTTAAATTATTAAGTTTAGAGAAAATTAAAAATTCAGTTACTCAGACTAGCCTCAGTTCCAGTGCTCACTAGCTACATGTGGCTAATGGCTACGGTTCTGCACAGATACAGAACATTTTCATCACTGCAGAAAGTTCTATTGGACAACACTGTTCTAGGGGATATAGAGGATGAGAACAGCTGAGGCCTTTTATTTGTGGTTTGCCCAAAGGAAAGTTTAGGGAAGACTCCGTGGGAGGAGGTCCTGTTGCCTCTCACTATTCTGTAGAAGCACCAGGTCGTTGACTCCCTTTGGCAGTTGGGGGTCCCCCCCTCCTGACCCATCCTCACCTCCGTAAGAGCATGCAGCTGTCCCTGGTGCACACAGACTCCCATGAACCTGGAAGACGGGAAGGAAGATAGAGGGCAGGCTGTAAGAGATCCAGCCCCTCCGCAGTTCCCACTCTTCCAGCGGGATCTTTTCCTTTCTCCCAGCAAGGGGCTGGAGCCGCTCACCTTAAGATGTTGGGGTGCCGGAGCCGGTTCATCAGCTGTACCTCCCGTAGCGTGTTTCCCCGGTTACTGGGGAGCCTGTTCATTTTTAGCACCATGACTTGCCCTGACTGTCGGTGCCGAACCTGAGGGTGTCAGAGGAAGGCGAGTCCTGGGCAGGTCGGACGAGTCGCCAGAGTCCGGGCCCCTTTGCTCCAGCCTCCAGTCTAAGGCTTGGTCCCGCCCCTCTGCCCTCTCTGCCGGTCCTACCTTGTAGACCTCAGAGAAGAAGCCAGCCCCGATCTTCTCGGCGCAGTGGAAATCGTCCACGCGCGCCAGGCTGGACACGGCGCTGCGGAGAGCCCGGTAGGAGGAGGGGCGGCCCCGGCCCGGGCCTCCGCCCGCGCCCCCCGGCCCCGGGGGCCCCTCCCCAGGCACCTCTCCGGGCCCGGGCCCAGGGCCCCGTAGTGGGGGCCGTTCCCCAGCCATGGCCGGGCCCCCAGCCCGAGCCGGCCTCACATGGCAGGGTCCCCGGGGCCCCGGCAAGCAGCGCTTGCCATGGGCGCTGGCCCAGTCCGATCCCGGGCGCTCGGACTCCCGCTCCCGCCTAGGAGAATGGAAGATCTGCCGAAGATCCTGGGCCCGCCCCCGCCGCGCCGGTTTGCAGGGCCGGAGTGGACGCTGCTCCGCTCTTCGCAGATCCTGGGCCTGGGCCTGGGCTGGGAGGTGGCGGCGGCGTTCCGGGACGCCGGCGGGCAGGAGAGCTCCCTGCAGGCGGAGGCGGTCAGGCTGGAGGCGGCTGCGGCTCGCCGGGCTTCACCGCCGGGGCTCAGGCTCCGCGGCCTGCTGGGGGCGGGGCTGAGCCGGGCCTCCGCTTAACTCCTTGGAGCCCGGCCCCCAGGCAGCGGCCACGCCCCCTCAGGTACTTGCCCCCCAAACCGTTGGCCGTGATGCCCTAAGGCGAATGCGTCTGGGGCGTCGGGGTCAAATAAGTTCAGGCCCGAGCTGAATAACTTAAGGGAGTTAAGGGCTGATTGTGCGCACAAGCAGGTCAAATGTCTTTTAGCTGTCCAAGGAATCTTTTCTCCCCTCCCACCTTCAGGTCACTGTCAGCTGAGGGCCGGGCTTGGGAAGCTGCCCGATTCCTGGGCGCCATGGACCAGCAGGGCAAAAAATTAGACCCCTTCATGGCCAAAGGAAACCTAAGGCAGCCCAGCAACTTGCCCACCTTCCTGGCCTCCACCCAGGCCCACCCAGTCCAATCCTCACGTCTCCACCCCTACACCGTAAACCTCCGGAAGGAAGGAAACTTTCTTCCTTCTGGGCTGAAGCCTCAGGGCTGTAGTGAGCCCTCGGCCAGCCCATCCCTAGTGTAGCCCCAACTCCTCCTCATTCCATTCCGTCTCCCTCGAGTAAAGTTCAAATTTCAGGGCCTCCGCCTAGTGTGACACACAGCCTTGACCTTCTTACTGTTTCGTCCAAACGACCCTTTTCCTCAAAGAAGTCGCCACCTGCAGGGAAGCCCCTCCTTCCGCGGGATCCCACCCCTTGGCCCAACTCCGCCCTTCAAGAGGCCCTGGCCCTCGGAGATCCTTCCCTTCTCCAGGGAGGCCCCTCTTCTTCAGAGGGACCTTCCCTCAGTATCACACTGCTAACGTCAGTCGGTACCACAGCACGTCGGTGCCTCCTGCGCGTTCCTCCCACGCAGTGAGACCCCACCTCTCAGAGTGACTCCACCAGTCATTGTGACCCCTCTTCTCAACGTGACTCCTCCCCTCAGCGAGGGCCAGCCCTCTGTGTGACCCCTGTCAGCCGGTTCCGCCCTACGACTTGTAGGAATCCGTCTGCCTCCCTCAGGCCGGCAGGAGGAGCTGCAGCTGGCGTCTTAAGTCTGGAGTTGGCGCGGGGCCCTGAACGCGCACGCGGTGGTTCGAGATCCTGTGCACTCTGTACCCTGTGCTTCCGGCTCTTTTCCAGTTCCTCCTGCGAAATAGCCAATCATCGCCCGGGGTGGGGACGTCGCTCGATTCCAGCGACCGCGCTCGGAGGAGCAGTGGGGGCGGCGGTGAGCGCCACCTAGCGGTACAATAGCGGGGCGGTGGAAGTGGAGGCTTCGGGCCTCGAGAATGAAACAGGCTGTGGCTGAGATTGAAAGAGCGTGCCTGAGTTCTCTTCAAAAGTTCCAAAGGGTCGAATTTCTATTTCTGTGGTAAGATGAAGAAAAAGCTAGAGGCCTGTCCCATGTTTATGAGAGTTGGAGCCAAATACTCTTTGTCAAGAGCTAATGAGAAAAGAATAAATAAAGGCAGTCTTAATTATAAAGGATACATTAGGAGCGGAAGAAGGCCAGATTGTGCCTCGGTGAGGTTTTGCACAAGTTTGGAGGGGAGAACAGAGATTCACAGCCCTTCCAGAGCCAGTGGAGACAGGCCAATCTGTAGAAACCTGTGCCTGGATCATGTGCACCGTATTCATTTTCCCAAAGGCAATTTGGTCTCAGTAAAACCAACTCATTGATCACTTTAAGTTAATGTTAATGTCTACAACTAGTTTGTAAATTTGCTTTCTATAGAAATATGAGATCTGTAAATACTAGGAAATGATGTTTTATTTTGCTCAAGTAATATCATAATAGATACTTTAATTGACATATATGACCCTTTATCCAAGTTGGAGAATTGCTATAGTTGATGATAGTAATTCCAAACAGAGGCACCAGATTCCTGTAGACTGCTGTTGGTGATAGTATGGAGGAGGAAGCCTGACTAGGAAGGAGACCCTGACAATGTTTCAGTCTGTAGAGGATGAGAGGATGAGGGATAATAGGGAAGAAGAGAGGAAACACCAAAGTAGTATAGGAAAACTTGCTGGCTGATTAGTATCAAAAGTTGGTCCTGTGAAGAGAAAGAGCATCAGCAGGATAATTTTTAAATTTCTAGCTTAGGTGATGGGGATATTTAAACTGAGTTAAAGAATTCAGGAGGAGGAGAAGTTGAGTGGAGGAAGGTAAATTATAACCATAAACAAAGAGATGATGGTAAAAATATGAAAGTAGATGCCATCATCTAAGTAGGGTGTATAAAGGGTGAAATAGGCTGACGGTGGAATCCTGAGGAAAACCAACATTAAAGGCTGGATGGAGGAAGAGAAGTCCGTGAGGGAGATAGAGTAGAAACAAGCTGAAAGGTAGGAAGAGAATCTAGAGTCAAGGGTCATGGAATCCAAGGAATTGGAGAGTCTAGGAAAAGTGGAATAATGAAGAGCATTAAATGGTGTAAATTTTAAATGTTCTTTGAGTTAGGCTATTAGAAGATCCTGTTGTTGTTTTTCAAACTTTTTATGATGGGAAATAAATGTTTATTAAAAAAAAAAAAGAAGAAGAAGAAGGATGCTCTGGCTGGTGGCTTAATGGATAGGCACCAGCCTGTGAACCCCAAGGTCGCTGGTTCAATTCCCAGTCAGGGCACATAACCAGGTTGCAAGCCAGGTCTCCAGCCAGGTCTGTAGCTGGAGGCAGGTGAAAGGCAACCATACATTGATGCCTCTCTCCTTCTCTTCCTCCCTCCTTACCCTCTCAAAAAATAATAAATAAAATCTTAAAAAAAAAAAAAGAACGGAGTGAATAGAACAACGTACCCTTCTTTACCTTGGGTGAGTAAGACTGTTTTGTTTGAGTGCATGAGAGCCAGGCCTCAGTTGTACTGTTGCTATCAGTGACATGTTCAAGTAAAAGTGCCAACTTTCATGTGCCTTTTATGCCAGTGATTCTCCCAATGATCAACTCATAATCAATGTGTTTCATTTCTACCCCTGCTCTCTTCCCTCACCCAGTTATTTGGTGCATATTTCTGGCATTATAATATTTCACTGATAAATATTTTGGTATGTTATCTCTAAAAGAAAATTTCTTTTATGAAACAAAATCCCAGTGCCATTGCTTCACCTTAAAAGAAAATGAACAATTTTGGGAGAGCAGTGTGTGTGTGTGTGTGTGTGTGTGGCGGGGGGTAATGGGATAAATATAGTACAACAACAATAAAATTAAAGTTAAAAAAAAGAGAGAACAATTTCTTAATATCATCAAGTATCTAGTTCACGTTTCCCCTATTGTTTTTATAAATATTTAGTTTAAAAAAATTGTTTTTATTTTTGGGAGGGAAGGATTTCCAACCAAGATGGAGGCATACGTAGACACATTTTGCCTCCTTCTGTAACCTTAAGAAAGATTATAACTACTTTAAAACAAAAAACAACCAGAACTACCAGGAACTTGAACTGCATGGAAGTCCATCAAAGATAATAAAGAAGCAATATCCATCTAGACAGGTAGAAGGGCAGAGCTAGGGAGGAGAGGATGCAGTGTGGCAGTTGTGGTGGGTGGGTGGCAGCAGGAGCAAGGCAGTGACTGTGGCTGGCTGTTGGAAAGAGGAAAGCACAGTCACACATTATAAAAGCCAGGAGAGACACCTAGGGAGCTATCCCAGTCCCAGGCCAGACTGTGCAAACTCACAGTTCCAGCCCTGGGAAGATAGAGCCTCATTGCTTTTGGCTGTGAAAACCATTGGGGGTTGGGGTGATGGAAGAAAGTGCCTATCTCTCTTGAGAGTCTGTTTAGAACCCTCCCCCTGTCCCCCTCCCAGTCATCTTATCTCGGAAGAAATAGTCAATAGTACAGAATGAAGAAACAAGAATTGAAAAAAAATGAGGAGAGACTTAGAAAACTCTGGGACACTTTAAATGTGACAAGATCTGAATCGTGGGGATACCAAAAGGAGAAGAGGAAGAACAAGAAATTGAAAATTTATTTGAAAGAATAATGAAGTAGAACTTCCCTAATTTGACAAAGGAAATAGACGTACAAGCCCAGGAAACACGGAGAGTCCAAAGCAAGCTAGACCCAAAGAGGACCATACCAAGACATCATAAGATGCCAAAGGTTAAAGAAAAAAGGAGTTACTTACAAAGGAGTTCTCATAAAACTGTAAGCTGATTTCTCAAAAAAAAATTTTCCAGGCAAGAAGGGACTGGCAAGAAGTATTCCAAGTGATGAAAAGCAAGGACCTACAACCAAGATTACTCTATCCAGCAAAGCTATCATTTAGAATGGAAGGGCGGATAAAGTGCTTCCCAGACAAGGGAAAACTAATGGAGTTCATCATGAGCAAGACATTATTATATGAAATGTTAAAGGGACACATTTAAGATAAAAACTATGAATAGTAAAATGGCAACAAACTTACAACTATGAACAAAGAATATAAAAAAAAAACCTAAGCAAACAGGTTAGAACAGAATCAGGAACAGAATCACAGGTATAGAGATCATTTGGAGGGTTGTCAGTGAGGAGGGGGAGAATGGGGGAAAAGGTGCAGGGATAAAAAAGCATAACTGGTAGGTACAAAATAAACAGGAGGACATTAAGAATATCATAGGAAATGTTCAATTTCCAGCCAGGGCAACGTAACCAGGTTTCAAGCCAGGTCTCCAGCCAGATCCGTAGCTGGAGGCAGATGAAAGACAACCATACGTTGATGTTTCTCTCCCTCTCTGCCTCTCTCCTGTCCATTTTCTCTGAAAAATATAAATAAAAATTTTCAAAATAAATAAATAAAAGAATATTATAGGAAATGGAGAAGCCAAAGAACTTATATGTATGACCCATGGACATGAACTAAGGGAGGGGGGATTGCTGGAGGGAAAGGAGGTATTGCACAGAGGATGGTGAAGTGGAAAAAATTGGGACAACTGTAATAGCATAATCAATAAAATCAATAAATATACTTTAAAAGATTGTTTTTTTAATTAAATGAATTAACATAGCCTTTTGAAATAATGAAAAGAAAACTTTGTATTAATATGATTTGAGAAGCTGATAGAAGGCAGTAATTAAATGGTGAATTGTCTGGATGTGAAAGCAAAAAAAAAAAAGAAAGAAAGAAAGAAAAGAAATACACATTGATGGTTACAGAATAGACAGGGGGATGTTAAGAAAAATAAAGGAAATGGAGAAGCCAAAGAACGTATATGCATGACACATGGACATGAAGCAAGGGGGACATGCCAGAGGGAAGGGGGAATACTGGGTGGAGGGGGGCAAAGAGGGAAAAATTGGGACAACTGTAATAGCATAATCAATAAATACATTTAAAAAATTGTTTTTTGGATCAAATTCTGAGTAGGACCATACTTTACAGTTGATATGTCTCTTAAATTTTTTTAAAAAATATTTTATTTCATTATTTTCAGAGAGAGGGGAAGGGAGAGAGGCAGAGAGGGAGAGAGACATCAATGTATGGTTGCTTTTCACCTGCCTCCAGCCACAGACCTGACAGGAGACCTGGTTTGCAACCTTGTTATGTGCCCTGGCTGGTGAATCGAACCTGCGACCTTTGGGTTCACAGGCCAGCGCCTTATCCACTGTGCTAGGGCCTCTTAAAATTTTTTTAAACCTTTAAGTCTATTCTCCTTATTTTCCTGCTTACTATTTAATTAATTTATTTTTAAAGAAATCAGGTCATTTATCCTGTAGAGTTTCTCAGAGTCTGACTTTGGCTCAGGTTTTTTGTTTTGTTTTGTTTTGGTGTAACATGTCCTTAGCTTTGTATTTCCAGTAAATTGGTAGTTAGAGACTTAATTAGATTTAGATTTGATTACTTGGGCAAAACTAATTCATAGATGGTTTTACACATTTACCAACATTTATACAGTGATGATCTCTTTGTGATGTCAATAACTAATATGATTGTTGTGTAGACCAGCATTGCTCAAACTTGGCACTTTTGATATTTTGGGCCTAGTTATTCTTTATTGTAAGGACCTGTCCTGTGCATTGTAGAATGTGTAGCAGCATCTTTGACAGCCAGTAGCAACTCCCCTAATTGTGACAATCAAAATGTCTCTAGACAATTGCCAGTTGCCTCAGGGGACAAAATGTCCCTGATTGAGAACCACTGGTCTAGATTCATTAATATGGGAGTTAGAAAATAATATTACTATGCCCGTCTTTCTCTTTGTGGGGGATTTACGGTGATCTTTATTGACTGTGCATGATAAGGTATGGCTTCCTAAGCCCCACCCCTGGGGGCTTAGGGGGTCTGGGATAGAAACTGTGGAGGTCAGGGGATTCTTGATGTGTTGAGGGGACTGATTTTGGGCAAGGTCTTCCCCAGCAGCTGAGGGCTTCTCTTCCTTTCACTAGGGCAGATGGTCCAGAGGGCTCCTACTCCTTGGCGATCATGTGAACCATAAGGTCCACCACACTGTTGCTGTAGCCAAATTCATTGTCATACCAGGAAATGGACTTGACAAAGTGGTTATTGAGGGCAATACCAGCCCCAGCATGGAAGGTGGAGGAGTGTTTGCCACAGGAGACAACCTGATCCTCAGTATAGCCCAGGATGCCCTTGAGGGAACCTTCTGATGCCTGCTTCACTACCTTCTTGATGTCACCACATTTGGCAGCTTTTCTCCTGGCAGGTCAGGTCCACATCAGACACACTGTAGGCAGGGACCCAGAAAGTCACGCCAGTGAACTTTACATTCAGCTCAGGGATGACCTTGCCCATAGGCTTGGCAGTACCAGTGAAAGCAGAGATGATGTTCTGGGCAGCTCCTTGGCCGTCACACCCCAGCTTCCCAGAGGAGCGATCTGTGGTCTCCTGGGTGGCAGTGATGGTGTGGGCTGTGGTCATGAGTCCCTTCACGATGCCAATGTCATCATGGATGCCCTTGGCCAGGGCAGCCAAGCAGTTGGTGGTGTAGGAGGCATTGCTAACAATCTTGAGGGAGTTGTCATACTTGTCATGGTTCGCACCCATCACAAACATGGGGGCACCGGAAGGAGGGGCGGAGATGATGACTCTCCTGACTCCACCCTTCAAGTGAGCCCCAGTGTTCTCCAAGGTACATATACAGCACCCCCATCACCCCATTGGATATTGGTGGGATCTCACTCCTGGAAGATGGCAATGGACTTTCCACTGATGACAAGCTTCCCATTCTCAGCCTTGACTATGTTTTTGAATTTGCCGTAAGTAGTCACACTGGAACATGTAGACCATGTAAGTCAATGAAGGGATC
Source organism: Noctilio leporinus (assembly GCA_004026585.1). Taxonomy (NCBI): domain Eukaryota; kingdom Metazoa; phylum Chordata; class Mammalia; order Chiroptera; family Noctilionidae; genus Noctilio; species Noctilio leporinus. The sequence continues at coordinate 27,511 of PVIW01004340.1, forward strand.
ATTGATGGTAACAATAGCCATTTTGCCAGAGTTAAAAGTAGTGCTGATAACCAGGTGACCAATACTGCCAAATCTGTTCCCTCTGACCTTCATCATTGTCTCAGGATTGTGGTTTTACCTGCTAGGTATTTTTGTTTTTTGTTTTTTTGTAGCTAGATTGCCTAGAGGGTTTTGTTGTGCTCCATCTGTGTCTCACTTCTCCTGGGACCAGCAGGACAGCCTGGGCATGTTCTTCTCATGGTGATGGAAGAAGGGCAAGAAGATAAACTGTTTTGCAACTGCTTTTCATATCTTTGGATCACACCATGTCTGTTAACATCCATGGCCAAAGCAAGTCATAGGGTCAAGGTCAAAGTACATTCTGTCTGTTGAAGTAGTGATGAAAGGGAGAAAAGATTTCTAAACAATGATACTTTTCATTAATTTTTGAAAGTTAAACTAACATTGCATTTATAAAATAAGCCCAATTTGATATTGGTTATTTCTTCCTCTCTTCTTTCCTTCTTTTTCTTTTAACATTAGATTTTGGTTGCTTTTTTTGTTTTGTTTTGTATTTTACAATTTTGTTTTTTATCAGCTCTATACTGATATATAATTCACATACCACATATTCACCTATTAAAAGTACACAATTCAATGGTTTTTATGATAGTCACAGAGTTGTGCAACTATCACCACAATAATTCTAGAAATTTTTCATCACCACAAGGAGAAAGCTCATATGCATTAGCAGTTATTCCCTATCTCTTCCCCTGCCAACCCCTTTACCCACCAGCCCTAGGCAACCATTAATTCACTTTCTGAGTGTTTAGATTTGCCTCTTATGGACATTTCATATATGGACTCATACAATATGTAATCTCTTACATCTTGCTTCTTTTACTTAATGTTTTTAAGGTTTATTCCTGTTATAGTATGTATCAATATGTGGACCACGAGAAAGAAGATATCTTCTAAGAAGGGCTAATGGCTAACTGGGCTCACATTTTAAAGCAGAGCCTAACAGCTGTTTGTAGGGACCTCTCACACAAAGTGCATTTCAGGGAGAAGCCTGCATTGAGCTGCCTGCCTGCCTATCCCTATGTTCCTGCCATCAGAGCCAGCCCTTATAAAGGAGATCCTGCAATTGTACGGCAACCAATAGGACTGAGCTTTATTCAGTCCAACTGGAGCTACACAACTGTGTCCTCATCAGCATCTCTACTGACCAATCAGAGTGGCTCCCTTATGACTAATCAGGACAGTGCCTTTTGGAGCTCTTATTTGCATGAGGATGAACCAATTAGGGACTTGGGATGGGGACTTCTCTTTATATAAGTCAGCTCCCCTGTGGGTCACTTTTTTTTTTTTCCCCACCAAAGACTGAAGAGTGCACCTCTCCATCTGGAGCTGAAACACCAAAGGCAATCTCACCAGATCAGAGTGGAGCAGAGCAGGACAGTCAGAGCTGTCTAGTCAGAGGGGCTTTGTCCAAGGGCCCTATCATTCCAGGGTCACCTCACAGTCATGATATTCCACAGCTGTGCTGCTTCATAATTGAACCGTAACACTACTGAGCTGTTCTTACAGCTGAGCTGTATCGCAGCTGAGCTGTTGGTACTAAATAAAGTTTCCTTCTCACCACTCCCCAAATTGGGGATTCGTGTTGGAGTTGGCACCAACAATCATTGGTTGAAAAACACCGTATTCTTTTTATGGCTAAATAATGTTTCATTGTATTAATGTACCATGATTATTTATTCATCAGTTGAAGGTTATTTCCACTTTTTGGCTATTATAAATCATGCTCCTATGAACAATCATGTGCAGGGTTTTGTGTGGACATACATTTTTTTCTTAAGGCATTTTTGCTTTATTTCCCTGTACTTCTGTACTATCTTCATTCGGTTAAGTAATTTTAGCATACCATTCTAATGTTCCTGTTTTTTTTTTTGTTTGTTTGTTTGTTTTGTTTTTTTTATGTTTTACTTTATGTTTTATTTCCTTAATGGTTGCTCTAGGGATTAGAATCTAGTAAAATTGTTGGAAAGCAAACACACAATGACCTGCTTTCAATAAATCCTCTGAAGAACGCCTATCTTGTTATAATGCTGAAGCAGAAGTCCTTCAGCGTGTCATCTAACTGGTGACGATGGTTAGTGAGAAAGCTGTTGGCATTTGAGTACATTTTTCATGTAATATCACTCTTATTCTCATTGTTTTTCAGTGGCTTCTCAGGGTTTTATAGTTAAGCAGATAGAAATTTTCTTAACATTTATGATTCTTATTATTTATTTTTGTTTCATGCACTGTCCAGGCCATCTTGAATAATGTTGAATATAAAGGTGAGAGTGATCAGTTTTGTCTTGGTTCTGACTTTTATAAGATTACCTAAAGTGAAGGACTAGCAACTCTACTACATGCTGGGATCCAGCTTATACCCATGACAAACATAGCTAACCCTTAGTACTTTTTCCTGCTAAACCATGACCCTATTCCAGAAACCTCACAGTATCACTCCCATAAGTGACTACAATTAATTGGATTTGGTTCAATGAACAAAATCTGTTTGCCAACCATGGCTCTGGCATTTCTCTTTGATGTAGTTTGATAATGGCTGTTCCTTTCAAATATTCTTTTTTTAAAAAAATTATATATATTTTAAGATTTTATTAGTTTTTTTGTTTTGTTTTGTTTTGTTTTTTTAGAGAGAGGGAAAGGGAGAGAGGCAGAGACGAACAGAGACATCAATGTATGGTTGCCTTTCACCTGCCTCCAGCTATGGACCTGGCTGGAGACCTGGCTTGCAACCTGGTTATGTGCCCTGACTGGGGAATCGAACCAGCGACCTTTGGGTTCTCAGGTTGGCACCACCCAGGGTACAAATATATTTTTTAAAAAGTCCTTTTTAAAAAATCACAAATGAGCATTTCATTTTATAAAATATTTTCCCAATGTCTGTCAGGGTGATCAAATTGTTTTTATTTCCATTGTTTTACTTATGTTAATCATATTGATAGATCTTCTAGTTCAATAATTGTTACAATCCTGGAGTATATCCTGTTAATCTTTTTTTCTTTTTAAAAAATTATTTATTTATTTTTAGAGAGAGGGGAAGGGAGGGAGAAAGAGTAAGAAATGTGTGAGAGAAACATTGATTGGCTGCTTCAGACCTACATGCGCCCTGGGGACTGCAGACCAGGCTGGGAATCAAAGTGATGAGTAATCTTTTGCTTTGCAGGACAATGCCCAACCAACTGGGCCACACCAGTCGGGCCTCCTCAGTATAACTTTTGTGAGGTTTGTTTGGTCTTGAATTTACTAGGTCTTGAATTAAGTTCATACTAATTTTGTAAATTAAATGTAATGTGGGTCTTTTTGTAGGGGGCATGTATTTGACCACTATTTTCTTTCTACTATGATTATTATTTTAAAAATATTTTATTTATTATTTTGAGAGAGAGAGAGAGGAAGGGAGAGAGGCAAAGAGAGGCAGAGAGGGAGAGAGACATCAGTGTATGGTTGCCTTTCACTTGCCTCCAGCTATGGACCTGTCTGGAGACCTGGCTTGCAACCTGGTTATGTGCCCTGGCTGGGAATCAAACCAGCGACCTATGGGTTTGCAGGCTGGCAGCTTATCCACTGTGCCACCAGCCAGGGCATACTATGATTATTCATTCAGTTGTTCGATATCATTTGGGGTTGATTTTGGTTTATATTTTCCTAGACAATATAAATTTCACTGAGATTTTCTAGTTTAGTTATATGTAGTTTCACTTAATTGTCTTTTAGAATTTAAAAACTTCTGTGTGTCTGTCTTTTTAAAAAGATTTTATTTATTTATTTTTAGAGAGAGGGGAAGGGAGGGAGAAAGTAAGGGAGAGAAACATCAACTTGTGGTTGCCTCTTGTATCCCCCCAACCAGGGACCTGGCCAGCAACCCAGACATATTCCCTGCCTGGAAATTGAACCAGAGATCCTTTGGTTTGCAGGCTGGCCCTCAATCCACTGAGCCACACCAGCCAGGGCTGTTTTCTTTTCTTTTCTTTTCTTTTTAAAAATTTATTTAATTAATTAATTTTTGTAGTGAGAGTAGAAAGAATGGAGAATGAGAGGGAGAGAAACATGGATTGGTTGCCTTTCCCACGCCCCCAACTAGGGACTTGGCCCACAACCCAGGTATTTGCAGCAATTAGGAATCAAACCGATGGTCTGTTGGTTCATAAGTCTGCACTCGATCCACTGGGCCACACCAGCCAGGGCTAGACATAAATATTAAAAACATAAAAATCACTCTAGGTGATTCTGACAACCTCTGTTACTGTCCTCAACTCTTTTCATTTCTTTCATTCTGTATTTCAACCACACCCTGACTTTCTCGTTACTTAGCACTTAACATAAGCCAGGCATTGGGCCAGTTGCTCTTTATGCATCATCTCATCTCTCTTAATCTTGCTCATTGAAGTAGTAACATTAGTTCCCCATTTTATAATTGAGAAAGCTGACGCTTGATGAGATGAATTTGGCAGACTTGTATTTCTATTAAAACTAGGAGCTGAACTCTGTGTGTGTGTGTGTGTGTGTGTGTGAAACATTGATATGAGAGAGAAACACCCATTTGTTGCTTCCTGCATGTGCCCCAACCAGGGACAAAACCAGGGCATGTGCCCTGACTGAGAATTAAATTAACAATCCTTCGCGTTGTGGGATTCTGCCCAAACAAGTGAGCCACACCAGTCAGGACTAGGTTGTTGTTGTTGTTGTTTTTTTTAACATTGTGATGCTTTTGGCTCTAAGTAAAAGAAAACTTAAAGTCACGTAAAAGTTGGTTAATTCAGTGGCTCTACATTACCATCAAGGACACAGGCCTTGCTACTCTACCGTCCACCCTGGACGTGCTCAGGTTTTGTCCCCAGGTTAGGCTTCTCGATGCCTGCCGAAGTTCCACCATCACATCCACAGACCTTCTAGAGGCAGGAAAAGACATCATTCCTTCTTGTCCATCCCTTTCTTTTTTATTTGTTGTGCCTCTTTCTTAAAAGCAAAGAAACTCTCCCCAGGACTTCCCTCAGACTTGCCCTCAGGTTGCCAGAATGCTGCAAGCTTATGCTAGCCTGTCATTGGCAAGAAGTATGGGACCACTATGATGGGCTTAAAGCAATCAAGACGGATTCCTGGGACCGGCTCCAAGCTTCCCTGAAATTGCTGGTTGCTCAGTAAAACAAAATTGAGTCCAATAGAGAAAATGGAGGTTGGGGTAGGGAATAGGTATGAGGTATGAAACCAGTGGTGTCTGTTACAGAATCTAAACGTCCAGGTTGTTAACCTTGATACACTATTGATACTCCAGGTTCTCCCCTCTGCTCCCACCCTCACTTGAGGATAGTGATTTTCAACTGGTGTGCTGTAAGAATTTTTAAAACATACAATACCTGACTATTTAGTCAGGGGCACTGACCGTTTTTCCCTTAGATTGCTGAATTAAAAAAAAATTACATCCAGTCCTGGTTGGTGTGGTTCAGTGGATTGAGTGCTGGTCTGCGAACCAAAGGGTTGCAGGTTAGATTCCCAGTCTGGGCACATGCCTGGGTTGTGGGCAACATCCCCATTTGGGGGTGTGAGAGGCAACCACACATTGATGTTTCTCTCCCTCACTTTCTCCCTCCCTTACCCTCTCTCTAAAAATAAATAAAATATTAAAAAATAACATCCAATACAATAGTCATCCAGTGTGAATGAATCAAAATTATGTCTATTCTTTGTCAGAGCAGCAGGATTTCAGTAGTTGATTTTTTGCCATGAGAGGAAAAAGGTAGAAAATTGCTGCTCTAGCATATTTCTTTAACTGTGAGCCAAGTCCCCTACAACTCTAACTCTAAATAACACATACCAAAGCTGTCCTTGGCAGAACAGTGGGGACTATGAAATGTATTTCTTGGGACCCAGCACTCTTGTGCGCTTCCTGAGGAGTCAGGGACGTGTGCTTGTCACAGTCTGGGGCTGGGGAGAAGAGCAGAGGCTCCCTGGAAAGGTGGGTGGGCCTGTCCTTGATTGTGCCCAGAGCTGAGTTCTCATCAGGCTCTCCAAAATCTCTGAGACCTCGTCTTCCTGGTCTGAATTATTGTCTTAACATATTCCAATTTGCCCCCAAGCCTTTTTTTTTTTTTTAATTTTAAAAAAGATTTTATTTATTATTTTTCAGAGAGAGCGGAAGGGAGAGAGGCAGAGAAACATCAATGTATGGTTGCCTTTCACCTGCCTCCAGCATCGGACCTGGCTGGAGACCTGGCTTGCAACCTGGTTATGTGCCCTGACTGGGAATCGAACCAGCAACCTATGGGTTTGCAGGCCAGTGCCTTATCCACACTGCCACCAGCCAGGTGCTTCCAAGTCTTAAAACCCAGCATTACCCTCGTATTTCTTTCCCTTGAACTCTCACAGTAAAAAAGCCCCGTATCCATTGAATTTACTAACTGTTCATTGATTTCCTATATGTCTTGGAAGCTTAGAGACAATACTAGACAATAGGGAAGGAAATTCAATTTTAGTAGCTGTGTGCCAAGTTCTTTCATACACACTACCTGAATTTATCCTTAATAGCACTTTGGTAGGTTAGGTTATATTAACCTTCACATTAGAGTTTAGAAAATTCAGAAGTTGTCATCTGCTCAGAAAAGGAAAGGTCAGCTCAAGGGCACAAGCTCTTAGGTGCCCATGACTGCCTGACTTCATGCCCATGCTCTTTCCTGTACTGCATCATATGGCTTCATGGTCTTTATTGTTATAATAACATTTGAATATTGATTTGGGCCTCACAAAAGGAGCAGGGTGAGTAGTAGTATCTGCATTTTATAAATGGTAGCGGGCACCTGGCTGGTGGCTCAGTGGATAAGGCACCAGCCTGTGAACCCAAAGGTCTTTGGTTCGATTCCCCAGCCAGGGCACATAACCAGGTTGCAAGCCATGTCTCCAGCCAGGTCCGTAGCTGGAGGCAGGTGAAAGGCAACCATACACTGATGCTTCTCTCCCTTTCTTCCTCCCTCTCTGCCCTTCTCTCTGAAAATAACGAATACAATCTTTTTTTAAAAAATGGTGGTGGAATTTAGAGATACTAAATTACATGGCCAAAGTCATGTGGAGCTTAGCTTTTCTGACTCCTCCATAGTACACATTCTGCCAACATGAAGTGTACCTAGCAGAGAGTGGCATATTTGTTGACTGGGTGGTGATCCAGATTATAGTAGGTGTGCAATAAGTAACTGTCAAAGTTATACTACCGAAATTTAACAATGTCACTGCCTAGAGGGCTCTAGTTTCCTTTTCGCCCTGTCACCTCCCCTCTGGTGAGCTCTTCTCAGAGATCCTCTTTTTCCAGAAACTCCATCACCTTTAAGTAAGACTCCCCAAGAGCAAAATCCACTCCTCCTCAGGCAGGTGCTGAAATAAGGGCTTAAGAAGGAAGGGTCCTTTTTTGAGATGCAGCTGAGTGGACCTAACAATTTTTGCTCTCGCTCTTCCCATCTGAGGACTTCCTGGGTCCTGGAGTGGGGAGGCTGTACTGAGGCTTTCTCTGGCTCCCAGGTGGCAGAACTGCATTCGTGCTGGAGTAGACACACCTGTGAGCCTCTGCTCTCCGATTCCACTGGCCCTGGCCCTCAGTCCCATCTCTCCGCCCTTAGCCCGGCCCCTGCCTCTGGCTCCACCCCTCAGCCCTGGACACCATGGACACAGCCCAGAGCCTCTGCTCAAAGGGAAACAAAAGGGACTATCTGTGTTCCCATGGCCAGCACCTTCATACCAGGGCTGAACCCTCAGAATCCTCATTTTATCCCAGGGTAAGACTTCTCTCCAGAGCACAGCCCTGCTTGCTTCTGAGAATAGGGGTACAGGGATATAGGAGTTGTGCCACCTGGAGCTTGGGGTCTAAGAGGACATACCTGTACAGGAAGCACAGGGCTGGGATACCTATCATGTTGATAGAAAAGGAAAAGAGGAATAGTGCTAGCTGGGCCTGCCACAAAGCTTTGTGTTGTCTTCTCCATGGTAACAGGGTAACAGCAGAGGGGAAGGGTTGAAAACCCAGAGAACTGAGAAATGCCTGCTCCAAATATATACACAGCTGAGTCCAGAAAAGATCAGTGCTTCAGAGGTCTCTGCTTCTGTCTGTGGGGAGGGCGGGGCAGCGGCACTGGAGAGGCGAGTGGGTGAGTCCTGTGCTGCAGGTACACCGGACACTGCCCACTGCTCCGGTTCCACATGGGCCAGACCTACGGGCAGATGACTGGCCAGCTACTTCGAGGAGCCCCTGGCCTAGCCTGGCCCCCTGCCCGTCGTGTACTTCTGCCTCCCATTCAGCCTCCAAGGTCACCCGAGGTTCCCAGGGGAAGCCTGCCTGTCAGGCGTGGGCACGGAAAGCTCAGTTCCAGCATGATTCCTGGGTACACAGGTATGTGCACAAACGTGAACAGATGCCCCATCCCAGAACATGCGTCCAAAACACTAAGAAATCTTCCTTGCCTCCTGCCCACCTAGGTTTTGTCCCCCAGGCACAGTTCTTTGCCAAGGATGGCAGCTGGGTCTGGTCGGAGGCTCCGAGGGGTTTTACTCAGCAGCACGAGGAACGAGGGGATCGGGGGCTACCACAGGAGGTCGAGGGAGAAGACATGGGCAAAGACCAAGAGCCAAAGCGGAGGCCTGAGCTGGAGGAGGCGGACCCAGAGTTGGGGCAGGTGGCGGGACAAGTAAGACTGACAGGGCACGGGGCGGAGGGCGGAGCGCAGTGTGGTGGGAGTGGGGAGCCTCACCTCGGTGTAGGCTGGGGACAGGGCGTAACTGCCAGCTCCACCTCCTGGAAGCTTGTGTGAGAGCGCAGGGCTTAATTTGACAGCCTATTTTTCTTCTGTCAACTCCGCTCACAAGGCTTCCCCCTACTCCATGGATGACAGAGATCCTCACAAGTTCTTCATGTCAGGTGAGGGGAGGTGGGTCATGACCAAAGGCGTGGGGAGGCCTCCAGGAGGCCCTGACTCAGTGTCCGCATCCCTCAGGTTTCACTGGTTACGTGCCCCGTGCCCGTTTCCTCTTCGGCTCCAGCTTTCCTGTGCTCACCAACCAGGCGCTGCAGGAATTTGGACAGATGTACTCACGGGGCAAAACCCAGAACCGTCTGAAACATCTCCCCCCACTTTCAAGGACCTACCCTCAGAACCTGGGCCTTTTGCCTAACTATGGGGGTTATGTGCCAGGTGAGGATGGCCCCAGAAGGAGGCTTTGGGAACTGGAATATTTTTGTGTATGATGGGTGGAGGTGGTTTGGGGGGGGTTGGAATAAATACGGGGGACCTGGGATCATGTAGTTCAGCTTTCTCATGGAGCAGAGAACGAAACTGAGGTAGTTCACAGTGGGGAATTAGGAGCAGATTTTGGAGGGCAGCTTGGAGGGTCTAGTCAACTGGCTAAGAAATAAATAGCTTTTCCATGCCACTGGCTACAAGTGACAGACTCTCTTGGCCACACAGGGTATAAGTTCCAGTTTGGCCGCACATACGGGCATCTCACTCATAATGCTCTGAGCCTCAGCACCTTCCAGAAGCAGGTCGTGGCGTAGGTACCTGGACTTCAAGCTCTCTCTTCCCTGTTCATCTATCCCAGCCACCTTTTGGAAGAGAGAGAGGGGCTGGAGGGTGGGGGATGGGGGGACACAAAGAGAAAATGGTTTGAGGCCAAGCACCTTTTTTATTAATAGGTGTAATAAATAAATAAATAAATACATAAACAGAAGCCTGGGCTCCTCTTCCCTCCTCTGACTGCCAGGCACTGGCCACAGCCTATTTACATCTGGGAGCTTATGGATCTGCCCCTGGACTGTCACCCACCGTCATCACTGCTTGACCCAGGGGGCCCTTGCACCCACGGAAAGGCTGGCCCAAATGGGCCGGGGAAATGCTGGCAGCCCAGTGCTGCGTCCCTTCCCTCCTTTCCCGGGTGGAGGTCTAGACAAGGTCACTGGTAAAGTTAAGGGGGAGTAATTAATACTGAGCACAGGGATAAGTGGCCCCAGCTCTTAGTCTGTTCTCTGTAGCCAAGCCGAAGGCTTGGGAAGGGCTCTCAGGCTCTGGGTCTGGGGATTATGAGGGTCCCTGAGGCCACCAGCATGCACAGGGCCTCAGTTTTGGCTGACTCCTGGAGTCGAACTTGGAGTTGGGGTCAAGGTCACGTAGGCCAGAGGTACCAGGCCGCTGTCAGGACCACGACTACAGCGCAGCCAGTCTCCTCCAGCTGGGCCCAGCACTCGAAGGACATCTCCCTTGTGGAAGCTCAGCTGTCCAGGGCCCGTGGCCAGGTGGTGGCACAGTGCCTTTACTTCGCTGGGAAAACAAGAAACGGGGATCAGAGAAACCCCACCCAAAACCAAACCTGCCCCCCAATCCTTTTGTCTCCCAGGGCTCACCAGGGAGGCTTGGAGGGCAGGGCTGGCGAGGGGGGCTCCTGCAGGCTCTCCTTGGGCTCTGGTTCCCGGCGGGCACCCACTGTCTGTGCCACTAGTTGGAACATGGACTTGTCCAGGCTCAGCCAGTCCGATGGTAGCCTAGAACATAGCAGTTGAGGCCTGACTGTCTGTGCCCTGGCTAAGATCAGGCTTCCCCACTCCCTGTGTTTATACCATGGGGTATATACCACGGGCTACCTCTTACCTGTTTGTGGGCCGGGCCTCCCGCTGAGACTTTCGGGACCCAAAGAGGTATCCCCATTTGATGCCCCCAGGTGAAGGCCCTGAGGCTCCTTCCTCATTTTCTGCTGCAGGGGCAGGAGACCCCTCTCTTTCCCGACTGTGCCTCAGCTCAGCCAAAACAGAATCCGGAGGGCTCCCCATCCAGAAGGGCCAGCCCCTGTCCCGGCCAAGGGTCTCCTCATGGACAGGGCAGGCCTCTGCTCCCTCCACTACTCCCTCTCGGGGGGGTGGTCCCCCACCTCCTGCCGCTCTCTTCTTCTCACTGCTGCCACCACTGCCGCTATTGTTACTACCACGGGGAAACCTAGAACCCTCAGTGGAGCCATCGATATAGACCTGGGAGCTCTGCATGAGCTGGTACCACCAGCCAGCCTGCCCGCCTCGGGCCCTGCCATGCCCTGAGCCCCCAGCTGCCTCTGCCACCTCTCCTGTCTCCTCCTCTTCCTCCTCATCTTCTCCACCTTCTGGGGCACCCACACCTTTCACCCGTTCCCCTTGGGCTGCCCTGTCCATGTCTCCAGGGCCCTCCTGGCCCCGGGCCCGGGCCAGCTGCAGCGTTGAGTGGGCGGATAGCAGTAGGTCCTGGGACACCCGCAGCAGTTCCTTGTGCTGCCGCTGCTGCTGCCCACTTTGCAGCAGCCGGTGCTGGAAGAGTAAGTCGAGGCTGAAGGGTAGCAGGGCCAGGGGTTGTAGCAGCAGCAGCAGCTCCTCAAAGAGGCCAGGGCACACAGTATGTGCTGCACTCAGGAAGCCCCAGGGCTGGTAGTGGGTCTGGATGATATCTAGGGGAGAAAGACAGAAGGACTGAGCCACACAGAGAAACAGAGCCTGGTCTGGGGACAGCCTCTGAAAGGCAACCTGGGCCGAGTAACTGTAGCGCGCCACACAGGCTGTGTACTATGCCATTTAAAGGTACCAGGTGTAAACAATTCCTAAAGTTGTGCAGCGTATTAATGCCACTACCTGAAGAGAGGTGTTGGGCTTCCTGGTCACCCTGACTTCCAGATTGCTTGAATATCCTGCTGACTGCAAGGCTCTAACACAACAGAAGCTGGCGAAGGACTTGGGTAGAGGCCCAAGCTTTGAGGATGAAAGCTTGTGTGGTTCCCCTCTCCACCTCTAGCATCTGAAAAGACAGCTGTGCCTCCCTCTTTTGAGCCTCTGAGGTCTGGCCTATATTGAGTTCGTAATACAGGGCAAGGTTCTGGGCATTACCTTCATGGTTATAGAGATGATTAAACCAGAATTCCAGGGACCGGATGCTGTAGGGAGATAGGTGAAAAGAGTTGAGTCTTATGTGTACAGAGCCAGATGATAGGTACAATGGAGGCAGACACACAGGACAGACACAGGGCAGACTAGGTGAGCATCTCCCTTCTCCCTTTTATGGCAGGGATGCTACCTGGTTCATTTCATGTCATATAATTCTGGATAGTGAGTGGGGGATGTAGGGAGGGGGTGAACATATGATTTACAAACCAATCACTTCCTCCTAGAACAAAGTTGTCTTGTACAAGACTCAGAAAGTCAGGACAGCTGCTGAGGGATAGTACTGAGCCAAAGAGGATGCCCTGGGCCGATACTTGAGAAAGAAGAATACTATGACCTGGGTCCCAAGGAGGACTTAGGGTCAAGCAAGACTTGGGAGCAGTGTTGGAATTGAGAAGGTCAGGGTTGACAATATCCAGAGCAATGAGAACCAGATTAATTTCCAAATAAGCCAGATTGTGGACTTGTAAAAGCAGAAGACCACGTTGGTGTCAGTGCCAGAGGCTTGAGGGTGTTATGGGAAACCAGTGACCTCCCGAGAGAGACTAGCTAGTGGGGGAGAAAGTGAGTCTGGGTGCGGTTCCCACAGATCTCCCCTTTCAGTCTCAGTCTAGGGAGTTATTCCTCGGAGGGAGCAGAGCCCAGGGGAGAGGGCTGGTGGTTCACAGCTATGGCTGTGCCACCGTACACTTACTTGAGCAGACCGAGGATGAAGGCATTGAAGCGCATGGTATGACTGGTGAGCTCTGGGAATTGGCTGACTTTGTTGTAGAGGCCATGCAGGACCTTGGTGGATGGGCCTGGGAGGAAGCCAGAGTTGGAGGTCACATGCCTGATCTCTGGAAACCTAAATTCACCCTGGGGTCCCTATTTTGTACCCAGCACTTACCTAGCTGTGTAGAGGCCTCAACCACACTCCATGGCATGTTCTTACGTTGCCCAATGATGACGTCTAGCACAAAGGCCTTGAGCCCGTCCTCCAGCACAGCCCGGACCGCAGGGCACAAGTACTTCAGAACCAGATGGCCTACATTGGGGCTAACAGAACTGTTCCCCAGCTTTGCCTGTGGATGCAGCAGGGAAGTACAGGGAATCATTTGAAGTTCAACCCTAGTCCTCTTTGACCCTCTTAATCCTCATGGTGCTTCTGGTGGGATCCTCATCCCTAAGTGTCAACTCTGGGTTGCAGATGCAGGAGAGCAAGGGAAGGTGGCAGCGCAGGGGGGTGAGGGGCAGCTGGGTGGAGCTCAGCTCTCATTTCTTGCCTACCTTCACCCCAGGATCCCGGCTTGTGCCAAAATGGGCCACGATGAGATCCACTGCAGTGTTAACAGCTTTCACCAGCCCTGTAAGCAAGAATTTGATGGAACAGTTTCCTGAGCAGGTCTCTGGGCAACTCAGCTGAGACCGAGCCCTTGGTGGGAGAGGGAAGGGCCTCCATACCTACCTACACACTCTCTCCCTGTCTCTGCACATGCGTCTCGTCAATGACCAGGCCCTGCCGCGTCCTAATTTTGCCAATTTCTCAAGCCTGTTTTCACCTCCCAGCCTGGACGCGCTTCAACAACTCCGTTGTCGAGACCCTCAAAGTCCTAACTTCTTTGCCTTCTAACTCCTGTATTGGAGTAAGGCACTTGGCTACTGGCTACTGGTGACTGGATAAATTCCAGGGCCACTCACACCAGTGACCGCCCAGAGAACTTCTCTGAAGTGTGCCTTGTGGCCTCCTCAGCTACGCTTTCATGTTGCCATGTCAAATCTTTACCCCTCTTCTTAAGCCCTTGGTATTGCTTCACACAGACAGCGAAGGCCACTGGTCATGGATTCCTTCAACCTTTCTCTCCATCCAAAAGACATAGTACATTATCTCTCCTCCCTCCCTCCTACCTGTTCCCTCTCACTCCCTTTCCATTTTGGAGGAAGGTGGTTGTTCTCCTTCTTATCCAAAGTTCTTCCCTCTCCTTAAGCTCTGAATTTCCCACTCGGCCTCTAAAAGAGACTTTAGCATCATCTTTTTCCTTTTAATAGGCTCCTTCCCCTTCAGCCTATAATTATGCTCAATATTTTCCCACCATCCCATTGAAACTGCTCTCTCATGGTCCCTAACTTACTAAAGGGAGTGATTCCTTGTCAGCCCGTATCTTACTAGATGTTACCATCACACTTACCCAAGCTGCTAGGCCCTGTTGTGACTGAGCATGTGAGAGTATTTATTTATGACAGGTAGTCCCCCTCACAATACCTGGCTCCCAGGAGGAAGAGGGGAAGCCTGACTCCAAAGTGGCTGATAAATGGCCCTTGCCCACTTGCACATACTCACGGCACACAGTACCCAGACTTCTCACTTCAATGCCTATGCTCTTTATGCCTTCCTGGCAATTGGAATTCTAAGACAGAAACATTCTGGAGGGCCAGATAGCAGGGTGCTAGGCACAAATAGGTAATGACAAAAGAATTCCTGGCCTGAGCTGCGGATTATATCCACCTTTTTTCTGAAGCAGGTCAATGGAAATGGCTTCCGAGTTGCCATCTGGAGACAGACAAAACTCAGCTGGTGGTTTCTCAGTCAAGGAAAAAGGGTCTTGGAAGTCAGGGCAGGCCAGTGGTAATGGCTTCACTATTTGACCTGGGGAGAAGAGAAGGGAAAAAATCAATCCCATGCAACCCTCTAAGAGTTGCAGCCAAGTTCTGTGCCTTCTACCCTTCGAGACATTTTCCTTTGAGACTGGCCCCTTCTCCAGCCCTTCCCAGCTACGGCAGAGCCTGTCGTGGGTATACTAGGGACCTGGATCACACACCATTCAGTCGGCAGTTCAGATGGCCAGCAGCATTGAGAGAGCCAGGAAACTCAAAGATGGGGTTCCTTCGGGCTAGCCGAGCATCCTGTGGCTTTCGGTCAAGGCTCCCTGACAAACCAGGTGGCCCTAGTGGGTTCTTCCTCCTATATTCCCGCCACTTGAGTGCTTGAGGGGATAGGTGGTTGGCTGAAAGCAGAACAGATTAGCAGAAGAGACAAGGAAGAATTACTAGGAGACAGCATTCCATATCCACCCAGTGGGCCCCTATAAAGCACAAGGGTTAGGGGTGAATGCATATTATCCACAGATGCTGCAAATATTTTTGCGTCAGACCCTAGGCTGAAGTATAAGAAACCATTCAAAGGCAGGAGTATTTAGGGGCTGGCCATGAAGCTCATACCATTACTAGGCCTGGAGGCCATGTTGCCTTCACCACCTCCCCGGGCCAGGCTCTCTGCTCGACTGAGGCTAGATCTCCAGGAGCCCAGAGGAGGCAAGCTTCCTGTTCCATGGAGTCGGTACTCAGCCAAGGTCAGTATCTTCTGATCCTCCTTCTGTGGCTGCTGGGACGTGGCAGGCTGCACAGCAGGACAGGAGAGACTCCATGGGGGTGGGCTTTCTGTGGCCGTGGCCTGCTCAGGGGGAGGGGAGCATGAAGTGGAGGCAGAAGAGTCGGTACTGAGCCCAAAGGGGCCAGCACTACGGATGGGGGAGTAGCTGCCTAGGGGTGATGGTCGTGAGGTTTCTGGCTCAGGCCCAGCTTTCCTGACACCTCTGTTGGTGGATGCTTGTGACTCCCCTGAAGGAGCTGAGGTTGGGACTTGAGCAGTAGGGACAGCCAGTGGGGCTGGCTGCTGTGCACGGCTGCAGCCCGAGAGGCTGTAGAGCTGGGAAAGGCTGTGCAGGGCCCGGGCCTTGGACAACTGCTTGGGGAAGTGGTGCTGGAACACGAAAGGCTGGATGGGCAGCGTTGTTGGCCTCTGCTCCTTGCTGTAGCGAAGAACTGGTCGGCTCTCAGCACCACCTCCTGCAGCAACAGGGATGGAAAAGGAATCAGATGGGCAGACACTGAAACCACATGAGAGGAAACACTGAAGTAGACAGGAGGGGGTGCTTACTGGGAAAGGAGGAAGAGATGGGCCGTACCTGGGCTGTAGGAACTGAATAGGGTAGGGGTAATCCAAGTTTATGGGATATGACACTGTTTCCCCCTCCTTTTGTCGAACTTTTCCTATTGTTTTTATTATACTGAACTGTCTTGTATTCTTGGCTGTGTACCCATTCTTCATTTTCTTGACTTCAGGATGGATGTATCTTAAGGCTCAATTCTTATATCTCACTTTACACATTCTCCCCTGCATTATTCAAGTCCAGACATTCATACAGATGACTCCTGAACTCATAGCTTTAGCCCTGACCTTCCCTTTTCTCTCTTTAGGTCCTTCTGCTTGATGGTTTTGCTTTCATATAAAATTTCTGTTTTAAAAGAGCTTATCCATCACCTTTCTCCTGACAACTTCCATTTCTGTCAGTGCAGAACCACCATTTTTCTGTTTCTAAGGCCTAAAGCCTTAGAGTCAGAGGCACAGATTTTCTGGGTCAGCATGTTATTTATTTCAACCTTTCACTCATCACCCCCTATCTCCATCCAAGCAAGTATATTTCACTCTTGAGCACATCAAACTGTACTAACAGATTTCTTTCCTTGCAGCCGGAATCGGCTTCCCGTCACCCTATCCCCCTCTTTCATATGCAGACGTCCACAGCTGCTCCCTCTGCATTCCCGAGAGTGGTTCTCTCCTGTTCTTTCAGACAATGTTCCAGTCCATGTCCCTCAGAACATGGGGCTCAGACCTAAACACAAAACTCAGGTCACTTTGTCTTTGTGCTTCTAATAAAGCAGTGTGTGTACTGTAACTATCTGAGTGAACTCAAGGTGGCGCTAGAAGCAGCCACACAGCCTAAAAGTCTGGGTGTGGCTTACCAGCACAAATCCGGCTCAACTCTGTGAGGCAGGAATTATTATTACAGCCTTACATGACAGATCAGAATATTGGGCATTCAGGAAGATTAAGTCATTTGCCCAAGGTCACACCACTAGGAAGTGGCAGAACTAGAATTCTGCCTAAGCCAGAGTCTGCCTTTGGGGCTAATGTTCTTTTACCACATTGCACTCACTACACATGAAATGGTATCAGGCTGGGTTTTCCTATCCCTCATCTTTCCCCATCAGTTTACTTCATTCAGTGAGTCTGAAGTGAGAGGGTGGGGACCACGAACCTATTAAGGAGGTGTTTCAGAATCATTCCCAGGGGACATTTTCAAATGATACTCACCTTGTCATCCCCAATCAGCGCGTAGAGAGTGACCTTTGTCATTCTCCCTTGCTCACTATGCTCTAGCCATACTTCCTTCCATCCTTAACATGCCAACTTCTTTAACATCGAGGGGCCTTTTGTACCTGCCCTGCTTTCTACCTGCAATTTTCTTATCATTCAGGTATCAGCTCCAACACCAGGTTCTCAGAAAGACCTTTTCTGAACATGGCAGCCCTCTCATTACCCTCTTGTATTTCCTTTTAGCATTTTTTACTATCCGAAACGATCTTATTTCTTTATTGCCTATTTATTACTTCTTGCAAGGGCTCCAAAGAACAAGGTTTTAAAAATGGTCTGGTGCTATATCCCCAGTGCCCAGAACACAGCCTGGTCACATAGTAGGTACTGAATGAAGATTTGCCAAGAGAATGCATTCCCACTGAACCTTTGGTTAAGGCTAGCCTCATTGCACCCAAACTCTTCTTATCGGCTCGCTTGCTTCCTGGAATACCAATCCCCAGCAGCCACCGATGCCCACAGAATAAAGTCGAATGTTTTCAGTCAGGCAGGTGTCCCACTGGCCACAGATTAGTCTTCTCTTTGCTCAAACTTTCCCCCCTGCCATCCTCATTAACAGCACTCCTCCCGCCCCAGTCCCATCTTTAAATACACTGCTTTTCCTGCTGCGAATGTCTTCTGTTCCACTTATTTAAAAATGAAATTTCAAGGCTGAGCTGACCCTGGCTAGCAGATTAGGTCCTCCCAACCCTAGCTTTATTACTTACGCCCCCTTTGTAAGGTGTGTTTAAATTAGACAATTTATTCCTACTCTTTTAAAAATCCTCCTTGCTAAGTTCCCAGGGTTTGAGGCAAAGCAGTAAGATGAGGGAATGGGGTGCGGAGCACTACTGCGGGCTGTGGGGCTCAGTTCTACCCTGAGGCAATCTGCAAAGTTTACTCACTTGTATAGGTGACAGCCATTAAGGAAACTGAAGGCAGAAACTACATTCATCCAAGTCTGCTCTTCTGGAGGTGACCCAGCCCCAAGTCCTGCAATTTCTTCTTACAATGGAGGACCCAGAATGCACAGGTTAGCACTAACTGATTCAGAGGAGTGGTGGACTATCAACTCCTCTCTTTGGAAGTCTAAGAATAAATCCACTCAATATAACTTTCTGAAACTGCTCTTTAAAACTGCTGACTCATTCTGCATTTGTAATCAATCAAATATCCCAAATAAACCACGCACATCTCATACATCGAAGTTCCCATTGGTCCCTGCTTTATTAGTCCTTTCTATATTTGGTAAGATCCTTCTGAACCTAATTCTACTGCTCAGGATCTCAAAGAGATCTCAGCTTTTTTGTCATTCATGAATTCATTGAATTGTCACTTATTTTTCTATTAAAAAAAAAACAAAACCAGAATCAAGAGAAGGTTGCTTTTCACCTGCCTCCAGCTATGGATCTGGCTGGAGACCTGGCTTGCAACCCAGTTATGTGTGTCCTGGCTGGGAATCGAACTTGCGACCTTTGGGTTTGCAGGCCGGCGCCTTATTCCCTGTGCCACCAGCTAGGGCTTTAGAAAAAACTTTTAATGCCTCTCCTCCCATCTCTGTCCAGTATTGTTCTTGCCCTCAGAATGCCAGCCACAGGATGATCCTCTGTGGCTAGATACACCCACCAGACACTGCAGTCTAAGAAGGAGTGGGTTCCAAAGGACCCCCCTGATTCTGACCTCCCCTCGTCTTTAGAGGCCCCCTTTCATTCCCCTTCCCTAAGGGCAGCTCCTCTGTGTATGTTTCGGAAGTGTGAGATCTTTTGCTGGAACTATGTCTCCCTAATGGGAGAGGTAATATATTTTGTTTTTTAAACTCCTTTCCTTTGGTAAGCCAAGAGATACACCTGAGGCTACAGAAGAGCAAATTCCCCTTATCTCCCTTCCCCCTGCTTCTCCCCTTTTCTCCCATACCCTCGGAGCTCTGGAGTCTACCCTCACTACTCCTGATTGTTGCTTTTAAGATTATCAGCCTAACTCTTAGGGAGTTCTTTTCAGAACTCATTTAATTGAACCTCTTTTTATAAACTCTCTCCTCATTTGGTCCTGTGATTTCACTCTCTCCTGATTTTCCTTATATTTTCCTGCCAATTCTTCTTAGTCTTCTTTGAGGGTTGCTCTGCTCACCCAAGTCACGGTATCCCCAGGGCTCTGTCCTTGTTCCCTTTATAGCTCCACACATTCTCCATGGATGCTCTCATCCATTCATAGCTTCAACTACCATTTTTATTCCGATGCCGATGACTCTCCCATCATGATGGTCTCCTGACCTCTAGGAGTCTTTTCTAATCTACTCCCACCCAAACAACCAGTAATCTTTCTAATATGCAAATCAGAACATGCTAAGCTGTTATAAACAAACAAACAAACAAAAAAGGCACTTTCCTGATTAAAATCCTTCACTGGTTCCATCCACATTCCACAATGACTATACCCAATTATTTGTAGTTTCTGGGCACCATCGAGTTATTCTATGTGTTTGTGATTTTGTATAGACTATTCTATGAGCCTAGAATGCTCTCCTTACAATAAGGTCTCCACAAAGCCAATTCCTTGTTGTCTTGCTAGACTGTAACTGAATGTAAACTGTGTTAGTGGTCCTTTTCCGACATTTCAGCCTGATTTAGATATCCCTTTCATAGACCAGTACCATGCACTGCATTTTACTTTTATGTTCTCATCTTTGGTTGGAGTTCCTTGAGAGCAGAGATTGTCCCTCTCATCTTTCTATCACCAGCACCCACTTAACATAGAGCCTTTATAAAATCATGACTTAATGTTGTAAAATAAATAGGGAAAGAGCTGGCCTCGGAGGTCTAAAGGTCAAGTGTCAGGTCTCAAGCTCTTTGAAGAGTGGCTGCGAACATTGGTCAAAGAACGAGCTTCACTGACACCCAGGGTGGTTTGCCTGTTGAACATATCCTTTGGCTCTTAGATAAACCCCTTAAGCACTGCAAATTTCTCAATGTCCAAAACTAAACACATGCCTCATCCCTTTTCCAGTAAGTCAAATTCTGTGTTTGCAGTCCTTAATCATGTATCATCATCATCCTTCCAGTTATCCAGGTTTAGAATCACAGTCTTCTGAGTGCTTCCTTTACTATTACATCAGCCTGTAAGTTCCGTTGATTTTATTTCCTCAGTGCATTTAAAAAAAAAATCTTCTAACCTCCCCTTTGCAACTGTAGGACATGCCTTGGACTGGAAAGATGATTATCTAGGCTGAGGAACCTCTAGTGGTATGATAGGTTGGCTGATGGGGCCCCGTCACTGAGGAGGCCATGCATATATTTTGGCATTCTCCAGCCTCTACGTTCCTTACCGTCAGCTCTAGCTCTTGCATCCCTCTGGGTATGGCTGTTGGCTGGGCTCCCTGGGAGTGCAGGCCCGGGATCCATCAGCTGCATCAGGGGTCCTTGCCCAGGAACTCTTAGCACAGCAGGTGACATCTCACTGGACTGGGTGCCCTGACAGACCTGGGTGGACCAGGGCTCTGGGCCAACTAAGTCCATGTCTGGCCCCAAGGGCATGGGTGGTAGGCTCTGGCTACAGTGAGTACCCTCATCCAGTGGGCCCACCCTATCTTGTTGGGCTTCTTGGATGGGTGAGAACTCCTGGGAGGAGTCCCCAACGCTCACTCGAAGTGGCGGGGAGCCAGAGCCTGCAGCTTTCTTCCGTCCCTTGGCGAGCTCAGCAAAGGAGGTGACCCGCCTAGGTGGGGAGCTAGGCCCAGCCAGCGCTGTAGGGCCCTCGCTCAAGCGCACCGGGCAACTCAACATGCGTTCCAGTGAGCCCAGGCGGACAGGAGGGCTGCGCTCCAGGCTGCGGTCGTAGCTTCGAGAGCGCTGACGTCCATTGCTAAGGTTCGGGGGTGACGTATTAGTGTACACTTGCCCCTCAATCACAGTGGGGCCCACGGGAGCGGCAGCTTCCACACAGGAACCCACTACTTCTTGTTCCTCTGGTTGGACTTCTGGCTTCTGGAATAGATAATACTCAGAGGGCTGGCTAGGGCCAGGGTCTGGGCCAGAGGCAGGTACAGGACTTATCTTGGTGTGTTCCTCAGAGCAGCTGGTGATGGAAGAGCCAGCAGGGCTTGGGGATGATTGGGAGGACAGGTCACAGGTGACAAGTTTATAGTAATTCTGTGTGGCCACAACAAGACGAGCCTGGCTCTGGAAGCAGGCTGTGAGGTCAGCCACAGCTGGGCAGGGCTCACAGTGTGGGCGGTAGGAGTTGCAGTTGGCATCGAGCTCAGGAGATGAGGCGTGAGGACAGCCATAGCCCCCTTCCCTTCCTCCGCTATCAGGGTGGTGGGACTCACAGGACATCTTAGACTCAGCTGGGGAGGGTTGAAGGTCCAGGTAGAAGGCGCCAGGGTCTGAGTGGCTGCAGAAGGAAGAGTCGCTGCAAGACTGTGGCACAGAGTTGAGATTGGCACGGGAGTTGCCATGCATCTTGTTGTAGAGGGTACTGAAGGTGACCAGTACCCCATCTGAGCTGTTGCAGGAGGAGTCGCTCACATAGCCCATGGACTGGTCAGCCGCCTCAGACTGGCTGGATGTGCTACTGCAGCGGCAGTGCTGGCGTCCTGACCCTGAGCATCCTGGGTTCCTTGGGGATTCATCTGAGCTGAGCTTCCATTCCTGGTCAAAGGAAAAGCCAGAGGTATCACTGGCTCCACCGCCACTGCCACTGCCACCAGGTCCCCCACACTCGTCCAGCTCCATGGTCTCTGTTTCTAGCTCTGGCTGGCAGCAGTGGTTAGTGCTGCACTGCTGGGTATCCAAGGTGGTCACCGGCTCCTGCTCCTGCCCCTCCACCACTCCAGCCCGACTCCGAGCTGCTCCCCATGGCCTATCCACTCTGGGGCCAGGTGGTGGCAGCGGGAAAGAGGATAGATGGAAGGTGGGCTGGCCAGCCCCATGCAGATGGAAGGGCTGCTGGGTGGCACTATCATCAATGCTGTCATCATGTAAGTCACTGAGTCCTGGCTCAGCCACACCCTCCTGCAGCAAGAAGGGATTATGTCGTTTAGGGGCCCCAGGGCCTCTTCCATCCGGACCCCTACTCTTGGTGTTGCCATCTGCAGACCGCACAGATACCCCTGGCGCAGAGTGTAGACTGTTGTATAGAAGGGAGTCAGCTTGTCCTAGGTCTTGATCAGGCTGGGCTATGCCCAGCTCGGGTGGGCAGAAGGGGTTGGGTCTTGTGCTCCCACTACCTCCACTTGCCCCTCCACAGCACTGCCTGTCTGGGACTTGACAGTGCACCAGAGGGATGTGGTGAACGATGAGGGTCTCTCCAGTCAGCTTTGGGGGACTATCCATTCTGGAAAGTTCGAACAAGGGCATCAACAGCACCAGACACTGCCCCCAGAGCCCAGTGGGGCAGAACACATTTCATCAGGAGAGCTTGGCACCTGGAGAGAGAGGGAAAGAAAGGGAAGCTAATGTCACTTCCCTGGAAGTTCGGGACATGCCCTTCCTCATCTAATTTTCAGATGGAGAAGAGCCCAAGAGGAGGAAAGACTCAGAGTCAAGATGGAGCTTGATAACACTCCCCAATTGGACAAGGGGTACCCTAAAACACTTTTGCATTGCACTGGTCCAGCTCTTGCATTCTCCCTTCATTTTAAGTTTGCCATGCATCCACTTGTGACAAAAGGCCAGGCCCTCTCCCCCCTTTTTTAAAATAATATTTTATTTATTTATTTTTAGAGAGTAGGGAAGGGAAGGAAAGAGAGAGGGAGAGAAACATGGATGTGTGAGAGATACATCGATCGGCTGGTTGCCTCTCACATGCCCTCAGCTGACGACCTGGCCCTCAACCCAGGCATGTTCACTGACTGGGAATCAAACTGACGACCTTTCAATTTGAAGGCCAGCACTCAATCCACTGAGCCACACCAGCCAGGGTCCTCCACCTCTTTTTAAAAATCCTCACCCAAGAATATCTTTATTGATTTTAGAGGGAGAGGAAAGGGGAGGGGCGGAGAGAGAGAGAGAAACATGAATGCAAGAGAAAAACATCAATCAGTTGTTCCCATACATGTCCTAACTTCGAATTGAACACCCAACCTTTTGGTGTACAGAATGATGCTCCAACTAACTGAGCCACACAACCAAGGCCTAGGCCATTTTAATGCCACATATGAAGATCTGGAAATCTCTTTCAAGGACCTTGTTCTTAGCAATAAATGATGACTAATCCTGGCACATAAAAAAGTATGAATAGTGACATAATTAAGAAAACACTAACATGTTTGATATGGTGCTAGGCACTGAGGGGATACAGAGATGCCTTGGACACATCTACAGCACAGAAGTTTACAGATGAGGAGAAAATCACAAATTCTATATCATGTCCTCATATCTATAAATTTTCAAGAAAAGTACCTTTAAGTATACTATATATCATTTAACCCCTCTGTCATCTCAGACTCCTTTTCTCATCCTCTAAACCTCAGAATACTGAACCTCTTTGATGACTGTGGGCTAAGGGTCCTCACTCTCCCTACTACTACTGTATTGGAGCTTTTTTTTTTTTTTTTTTTTTTTAATTTTATTATTTTTAGAGAGAGGGGAAAGGAGAGAGGCAAACAGGGAGAGGGACATCAACGTACGGTTGCCTTTCACCTGCCTCTAGCTACGGAGCTGGCTGAAGACCTGGCTTGCAACCTGATTACATGCCCCGGCTGGGGATCAAACCAGTGACCTTTGGGTTTGCAGGCAGGTGTATTGGAGCTTCTTAAATGCAGACTGAAGTGAACATTAGAGTGACTGCAAGTATGGCTGATGCCAACCTCTTCTTTCTCAATGGACGTGGGGCCTATTTTTATTTCCTTCTTATCGCTCTAGCACACCATCATGTAAGGTATTGCAAATGTAAGAGGCATTATGCATTCTTAATATTTGTTTAGCTTAGGGTACAGATCTTCTGAAGTACCCAAATTCTGCTCAGATTTTGTCGAGAACATTCACTACAGGAGTGCTCTAAAAAGCTTACTCTTCCCAGTTTTACCTTTGATAGGCTAAGGTAAAGTTCAAGGTCTCCTGACTCCAACTTCACAGAGCCCGTTCTGAGCTTCTCTGGTCTCTTGGCTGGTCTCTTGACTAGAGGCAGAATGGCCTCCTCAAGTTCTAGTCTCTTGTGCTACCAAGATCAGATCTTAACGGTCTTTACTTGCTGCGACTCCTCATATTGAATTTTTCCTACTTTATTCATGTCTCTTCCTTCCCTTTTTATTCCTGTCATTTTCCTTTCAGCCACTGTGAGTCAAAATCCCCTATTGCCTAAGTTTTCCATCACACAGTTGAACTCTTAATACCACTAAGGGAAGGAAACTGGGTCTCAAATAATGATTTGGAACATAAGGAGAAAATAAACAGTTAACCAGCATAGAATGAGGAAACAAGAATTGAAAAATATGAGGAGAGGCTTAGGGACCCCGGGGACCACTTTAAACATGCAAACCGAATTACAGAGGGTGCCAAAAAGATATGAGGAAGAGCAAGAAATTGAAAACTTGTGTGAAAAAATAATGAAGTAAAACTTCCCTAATTTCACAAAGGAAATAGATGTACAAGTCCAGAAAGCACAGAGTCCCAAACAAGCTAGACCCAAAGAGGAACATGCCAAGACACATCATAATTAAAATGTCAAAGGTTAAAGATAAAGAATCTTACAAGCAACAAGAAAAAAGCGAGTTACCTACAATGGAGTTCTTCTAAATCTGTCAGCTAATTTCTCAAAGGAAACTTTTCAGGCAAGAAGATACTGGCAAGAAGTATCCAAAGTGATGGAAAGCAAGGACCTACAAGCAAGATTACTCTATCCAGCAAAGCTATCGTTTAGAATGGAAGAGCAGAGAAAGTGCTTCCCAGACAAGGAAAAGCTAAAGAGGTTCATCATCACCAAGCCATTATTATATGACATGTTTTTATGGGGCTTACTTAAGAAAAAGAAGATAAAAACTATGAACATTAAAATGACAACAATTCCACTACTAGGACTATACCCGAAGAATCCTGAAACACCAATTCATAAGAATCTATGTAACCCTATGTTCATAGCAGCACTATTTACAATGGCCAAGTGCTGGAAACAGCCTAAGTGCCCACCAGTGGATGATTGGATCAAAAAACTTTGGTACATTTACACAATGGAATACTACACAGCAGAAAGAAAGAAGGAACTCCTACCCTTTGCAACAACATGGATGGAACTAGAAAGTATTATGCTTAGTGAAATAAGCCAGTCAGTGAAAGACAAATACCATATGATCTCACCCATTTCAGGACAATAATGAACAAAAAAACAAATAAGCAAACCAGAACCAGATACGTGAATACAATGAATAGATCTCCAGTGGGCAGAGGGGAGGAGGGTGGGGGGAGGGAAAAGGAGGAGGCAAAGAAGGGGAGCAGTTTAGTCAAGGAACTAGTATAGAAGAACCATGGACATGGACAACAAGTGGGATTGACTTTGTGGGGAGTGGGTGGGTAGGGGAGGGGGCAGAGGGAAGGAAAAAGGGGATGGGTGTAATAAAATAACAATAAAATTAAATTAAAAAAAGAAGTGGTAAGAAGCAGAAATTAACACAAATTTAAAAAAAATCAAGGGCATAAAATATGACAACAAACTCACAACTATCAGCAACTGAATCCAAAAAATAAAAAACTAAGCAAATAACTAGAAGAGGAACAGAATTGTAGGTATGGAGATCATTTTGAGGTTATTATCTGGGAGGTAGAAGGGAGAGAAACAGAGAAATGGTGCAGGGATTAAGAAGCATAATTGGTAGGTACAAAACAGACAAGGACATATTAAGAATAATATAGGAAAGAGTGAAGCAAATAACTTATGTGCACAACCCATGCACATGAATGAAGGGGCATGGGATTGCTGGAGGGAAGGTGGGTACTGGGTAGAGGAGATGGAGGGGAGCAAAGGGAAAAGAAATTGGGACAACTGTAATAGCATAATCAATAAAATATACTTTA
This sequence comes from Noctilio leporinus, assembly GCA_004026585.1. Classification (NCBI taxonomy): domain Eukaryota; kingdom Metazoa; phylum Chordata; class Mammalia; order Chiroptera; family Noctilionidae; genus Noctilio; species Noctilio leporinus. The sequence goes on from PVIW01004340.1 coordinate 53,669, forward strand.
AAAAACAAAACAAAACTATGTGCCCTGACTGGTGTCGCTCAATGCATTGGGCATCATCCCATAAACTGAAAGTTGTTGGTTCAATTCCCAGTCAGGACACATGCCTAAACTGTGGGCCAGATCTCCAGTTGGGGACATGCAGAGGCAACTGATCAATGCTTTTTCTATTTCTCCCTCCCTTCCTTCTCCTCACTGTAAAAGTAAATAAAATATTTAAAAAAATAAAATAAAATACAACTATGAGTGTTAAGTTAAATTACATTAAAATTATAAAGCAAGTATTAACCATCTTTCTTCTTCTTTTCCTTTCTGAGAGCAAGGCTTCTTTGTTGGATTTCTAAGGCTTTGCGTGTTAATTGGGATAATGAGTAGACGTGGAGAAAGACAGAAAAAGGCTAAACTGAGCTGTAAGGTTAAGAGTTAGTTATAAAAGAAAATATGGGAATAAATCTTTGTTATCTTGGATTAGGTGATGGTTTCTTAGACATGACACCAAAAACACAAATGACAAATGAAAAAAACAGGTTAGGTAAAATGAACTTAAAAAAAAAGTCCTTTACCCAGGGATATTTTTTCACTGCTTTTTAGAAAGAGAGGAAGGGAGGGAAAGATAGAGATAGAAACATCAATGTGAGAGAGAAACATGATTGGATGCTTCTGTATGCACTCTGACCTGGGATTGAACCCACAACCTAGGTAGGTACCCTGATTGGGGAATGAACCTACAACCTTTTGGTTTATGGGGTGGTGCTCCAATTAACTGAACCATACCTGCAACTTAATTTTCTATAACAATTCTTAAAACTTTGAAAGACAACCCACAGAATGGGAGAAAATATTTGCAAATCATGTATCTGATAAGAGATTTCTAATCAGAAGTCTTGCAATTCAACAATAAAAAGGTATAAAAACCCAACTGAAAGCTGGGCAAAGAACTTGAATATACATTTACCCAAAGAAGACCTAAAAATAGTCAATAAGCACATGAAAAAGTACTCAACATCATTAGTCATAAGAGAAATAAAAATCACAATGAAATATCACTTCACCCTCACTATATTAGCTAACATAAGACAATAATAAATATTTGTGAGGATTGGAAAACTTGGAACCCTTAAACTTTGCTGGAGGCCATGTAAAATGGTGCTGCTACTTTGGAAAAACAATCTGGCAGTTCCTCTGAATGTTAAACATAAAGTTACCATATAAGCCAGCAATTCTTCTCCTAGCTATATACCCAAGATGAATGAAAATGTATGTTTACACAAAAGCTTGTATATAAATATTCATAGCAGCATTATGCACACTAGCCAAAAAAGTGGGATCAAGACAAATGTCCATCAACTGGTAAATGGATAAACATAATGTGGTATATACACATGATAGCATACTATGTAGCAATAAAAGGAATGAAGTACTAATACATGCTACAATGTGAATGAACCTCACAATGGTAAGTGAAAGAGGACAGTCATAAAAGGCTTCTTTGTGTGATGTTGTATGAGTCCATTTACATGAAATGTCCAGAATAGGCAAATCAACAGAAACAATGTAGATTAGTGGCTGCCAGGGACTGGGATACAGGGACGTGGGGTGACTGCAAATGGGTATGGAGCTTCTTTTTAGGGGTAATGCAAATGCTCTGAAACCAGATATGGGTGATGGTTACACAAGTCTGTGAATAAAGTGAAAAACTATGGATATAGTGTATATTACTATATCTCAATTTTATAAGGGTGAATTTATGGTATGTGATTTATATCTTAATAAAGCTGTTATTTTAAACATTTTTTAAAGAAAAAAGGATTCGGGTTTAAAGGAAGAGGGAAGGAGAGGTGAGGAAGGAAACCAGTGGTGAGCAGTGAAAGATACTGGGTATTTGCAGAGACAAGGTGAGAATGGGAAAAGAGGAACAGCTGCCTGGAAGTGTGGGGTCTTGTAGAGAGTGATGAAGTGGATTTTTGGAAAGTTTTGCTATGAGATACATAAGGTGTTTCCCTTCACTCTTCTTATGCCTCCTATTCTTTTACCAAGAAAACTTTGTGCTCAAATACACATGCCACAAAGATAACAGAAAGTTGGAAACACTTTAAAATTCTAATAATAACCAATTTTAAAATGTACAGAACAAAGTATCATTAAAACAATGTGTTATTTTGATTACTGACTTGGGAAAATATTCACAAAATATTAAGTGAAAATAGCAGATTACAAACAGCACATACATTACGACACCATTAAAATAAATACGTCTATATCTATCTTAGTTCAGACTGCTATAAAAAATATCTCAGACTGGGTGGCTTATCAAAAGCAGAAATTTCTCACAGTTTTTGATGCTGTGAAGTCCAAGATCAAGGTACCAGCATGGTTGTGTTCTGGTGAAAGCCCTTTTTTTGGTACATAGCTGACACTTCCTTGCTGTGTCCCTACAGGGTGTAAGGGACAAGGGATATCTCTGGAGCCTGCTTGATCTCGCTGGTTGATTTCATCTTATTTTATTTTATATTTTTGTATTTTAGGGGTCTTCTTCCTTTCTGATCTCCACAAAGCTAAGGGAAATTTCTGCCAATTCCTTTCTCCACAGACGACTCTAGTTTAGCCGATTCAAGTGTGAAGTTCTGTAGCCATCTCATGGGATTTTTGCATTCATGCCTCTCCCCACCCGAAACTTTCGCATGCACTTTTTAACGCATGCCATCTCAATGGTCCTCCCCACAACTCACCAAATTTGGCGAAGCCACTTTCACTTTAAAACATAAGGATATCGACATTCAGAAAAATAAAATGACTTGCCCAAGATCACTCGGTGAATAAATGACAGAATGAAGATGGGACCTAGGGATCCTAACCTATGACCTCTTTTCTTTAAAGATGATTTTCTTTCATTGATTTCAGAGAGAGGGGAAGGGAAGGAGAAAGAGGAAGAGGAAGAGAAACATTAATGTAAGAGAGAAACTTGATTGGTTGCTTCCTGCCAAAGGACCAGCAACCCAGGAATGTGTCCTGACCAGGAACCATACCATCAATCTTTTGATCTCCAGGATGATGCCTAACCAACTGGCCATACAGGCCAGGGCAAATTTAAGGAACTCTTTCAATCTGGTCAGCAATAGGATAACTCTGGGCAGGCAAATGCTCCTAAATTCCAGAAGAAAGGTTTCCCCTGTTTTTGATCATCAGGCTCTTTCTGCCAGTCAATAGAACCTCTTTTCTTAGCCTCTTACGGGAGGATGGGGAAGACAGTGGTATTCAGTTGCTATTCTCTAGCAATCTGACCTGGTCCTGAGGTCCCAGGAGGAGTCTCAGTAGGACCGATAACTTTTTCACTGCCAGGGTCCTCTCTTGGGCAGGAGGGACTGGAAGGAAGAGAGCATAAGGATGAATTCAGGAGTATCAGCTTATGCTTAGGTATCTTCCTGTTTGAAATCTAAGTCTGCATAAGAAGACTGATTATAACAGGTCAGGTGCCCTAGGCATTACAATGGTTTTCTCTCCCCTTTCCCCCAGTCCCCACCATACTGTGCAGCCTCTTGGTTAACATTCTTTCTTACTCTCTTCATTTTTACCTGGAGCTTCATGGCTCCCGTAATGCCAGGATATGGCATGTGTGTCTATGTGCATGTACATGTATGTGGAGAGCAAGGGCAGGCTGGATGCTTCTCAGCCCTTCCTCATGAAAGCTGCATGGATGGAGCCCTGCTTGCTCTCCACCATAAACTTACAGTAGCTTTAGAGGTGTCTCCACCCATTAAGCCTTTGTTTCTAGATTGATCCTCTCCATCTGATCATACTATAGCAGCTTCATTCAAAAAGCCCAGAAAGGAAAGAAGGCCTCTTCTATTTCTTGACCAAAATTAAATAAAATTTCATATGCATATATACACACACATATATATTTATTCGGATATGGCATTAGCCCATCTGTTTTTACCCATCTCTGCACCATAGCCCTAATATATGCCTAGGCGAGCTTTTTAAATGTTTGCTCTTATGCTCGCTGTCACTTTCTTCAGGAAAGACAAAGCCAACCCTCAGAAGCCAGTGCCCAAATGTGCTGATCAGTGATCCTACCGTTCGCGCCCTGCCCCTCCCCCAGCTCCGCTGAGCCATACCTCGGGATGAGGCTTTGAGCTGAACCCGAAGGCTTCTGTTTCTTCTGCGCTCAGACCGAGCTCAACCTTGACAGTTCCAGCTGAGACACTGTTCCACGGGACCACACAGGGGGAGCTGGGTCGATTTCTTAAGATCTGATTTCTGCTAATACAATGGCAACGTTGCTAATGCAAGGAGGCTGCGCAATCCCAGCCCCAATATCCTTGCTGCTGCCGCTGGTGCTGCGGTGACGTTGCTGCTAAGGGAAGGGGGAAGGGGGAAGGGAAAGGAACAGGCATGCCCACAGTACAGCCTCTCAGCCTCCCTCCCGGTCAGTCCCCGAGGGCCTTAGCCGAGGGAAGGGAGGAAGGAGACAGCCTCTGGGGCAGCTGGTGCTGGAAGATGCGAACTCTCAAGGCAGCAAAGGAAATTCGGGAGAGCACTGGGTTAAGCTCCTCTCTTGTCTGTAAAGAGTCTCAGGAAAAAGTCTGGGCAGAGGCTTCCAGCTTCCTTCCTGCCTTAGGCCCCTCCTTTTAGATCTTAGCCAGAAACCTCTCCCTCCTCTTTTTGCCCACTCTGAATGACTTCTTGTTTTCCAGCTTTTCCCTTTCACCAGGATTCCAGACTGGCCTCTGGGTGGAGCCGCCAGCCCTGGAAGGGGGCACCTGAAGCCCTGGAGGGAGGCTGCAGGGACCAGCAGCAACACCAAGTTCAGTCTTTCAGGATGCCCATCTAGGCTTAGCGCTAGGGTTTCCAGGGTGTGCCTCTTCAGAGAAATAGGTCTGTCTCAGAAAAAAAGAGAGACTGGGCTATAGGCAGGCTTCTATACACAGGACGGTAGTGAGCCTTAGGACCAAGCTGGCTATAGGCCCCCTTCCTAACACAGGGTCCAATTCAGATCCCTGGATCTTCAGAGGGTCTGCTGATTGATGTAAGTGGAGTAGAACCTTCCCTTCTCATCTATGTCAGTTTTTTTTTTTTTTTTTTTTACAAAAATATTTAATTAAATTTTTTATAGAGAGGGGAAGAGAGGGAGAAAGAGGGAAAGAAACATCAGTTGCCTCTAGCACGCCCCCAACTGGGGACCTGGCCAATCCAGGCATGTGCCCTGACCAGGAATCAAACCATCAAACCAGTGGTGACCTTCCAGTTGACAGGCCAACATTCAACCCTCTGAGCCATAGCAGCCAGGGGTCTACAACAGTTTTTGAATAGTGCTGTGTAGGGTCCAGCTGGGTAGGTGGGGAGGCAGAATCCATTTAGGCAGGCCCAGGGGGTGAGAGGACTATTTTCTAGGGAAAGGAAGGCTAGGCCAGAAAAAAAAAATCTATTCTGCTTGTAGACCTATAGAACCCTCCACCCCTTCACTGCTTCCCCCTCTTCAGGTTCTGGGCCAGTTTTGTAGGAATCAGTAAACAGTAGAGAAGCCACAGCCACAGCCAATTGTACAGTAAGTACTTCATGCCACTGTCCATTGCAGCCACCCCTGAACACAGAGATGGTCTCAAGCTGAGCATAGCCCCTAAGCACTAGTCCTATGTAGGGATTTTCCCAATGTTGACTACCATCTGGACTCCAAAGCTAAGCCCTCGGATTTCAGGTCCCTAGAAGGAAGGCTTGGGTCCACTGGCCAGGAACATAGTAGCCACCAGCACACAGGATCCAGAAGAAATAGTTTTTTCCCTTATGGCTTCTTCTATTCCCTGTGAGACTTACATGCCCACTGATGCTATACTGAGATGCACTGTATTTAATGAGAAGAACAGAAGTGGTTAACATTCCAGAACCCATCACCAGCCTTGATTTGTTTGAGGGACCATGGACCCTTGATCCAACAAAACAGGAAACAACGAGGAAGGGAAGGAGGGCGGGAGGCTGCTGTTCATAAAACTAACCTAGTGATCCTCAGAGGAAAGGTAAAAGAACAGAAATGGTGTCAGTGTACTTCCTTCTCCCCTAGCTCACGCAGACCTCCAAGGGGTTTGGATAAGCAGCTGTAGATGAGGGCAAAGTCAATTTCCATGACCAAGTGCTTGGGGTTCTAGCTTCTTATTGTACGAGCTCTGAGCCCAGAGTCTTTGCCCCTGAAATTTCTGTGAGGCTATGCTATGCACCGCACCGGAGAGCCACTACTTATGAAATGCTTCCAGTTGCTTATATGGAAGGCAGCAGCTCTCATATTTCCAGTGTTTGGCTTACTTCACTACATCATAGACCACATTGTCACCTACATTCCAGCCACTACTGCCCAAGATCTATAGGGCTTCTGATGAAAGATCAAGTTGTTTTCTGGCTAGAAATCAAATACAAATACTGTCACATTATAAACCTCAACTGCCTCTTAACTAGTCTCCTCACCTGCAATTTACCTTCTAGTACTGCCGGATTCATCTCCCTAAAGCACCTTCTTTTTTCAATATGTCATTCCTCCTACCACTTTTAATGATTTCTCATTACCCAGAGAATCAAGTTCAAACTCCTCATTTTGGCCTTCAAGGTCCTCCTCTCTATCCCAACTTATTTCCCATATCCCATCTTGTAGTCCTTCAAACTTGTTTCTTAAGCTCATTTCCATTATACTGCCTTTGTTCAGATTCTCCTGACTATTCTACTTAGCTATACTCAGAATTATCCAAAACCTGAAAGGCCAAGATCAACTCCTCTATCAAATCTTCACTGATCACCCCAGAGCTAGAAATGCTCTCTATCTTGTGAACCCAAAGCTGAAGGTTGTTGATTTTACAGACAAGAAAAGAAATCCCACAAAACCCAGGGGATCAATAAAGAATCATCAATTTCTTATATTGCCAAGTGGCATCATTAAAAAAAATACCTATACCACTTATCATAATTTCATAAAAGAAAGCCAACTGTCATTTTTCTCACTTCATTGCATTTCAATGCAAACCTCATCAGAAACTAACATCAGTCCATGACAGGTTGAAGGATTAAGCAAATCATTTCTCACTTGACATGGTTACTGTTTTCTTTTTTTGCACATCTGCCTTAATGGCTCTTCTAGACTGCACATTCCAAGTTCATTCACCTTTGTATCCCCAATGTTCAATGTACAAGACAGTATAATTTTCATTTTGTGTTTTCCATGAAACCAGCAGTGCTTGGCATATATAAGGTGGTTTAGTCAGTCTTGCTCAATAAGAGCAGTCCAGAAAGAGATGGTCCCTTGAGTATAAATGAGTGAGTGGTGGGCAGAACTGACTCAGAAAGCTTGGAAGAGAAAACTCTTGCTGTTCATGTTAAAAAAAAAAAAAAAAAAGTCAATTAGAAGGAAGCTTAAGGGAAAAAAAGAATAACTCTTTATGACCTTGAGTTAGGCAATACATTATTCTTAGACATGATACCAACCAAAAGCACAAATGACAAAATAAAAAATAGGTAAGGTGAACTTCAAAAAAAATGGAAAAGTTTTGTGCTTCAAAGGACACAATCAAGACAGTGAAAAGAAAACCCACAGAATGGATGAAAATATTTGCAAATCACATACCTGATAAGGGACTTCTATCTAAAATACATAAAAAAAACTCTCACAACTCAACAATAAAAAGATATAGAACCAAGTTAAAATACTGGCAAAGGATTTTTAATAGGCATTTCTCCAAAGAAGACATACAAATGGCCAATAGCACATGAAAAGAATTTCAATTATCAGTTACTAGGCAAGTGCAAATCAAAACTATAATGAGATACCACTTTACCTTATTAAACTGGCTAAGAAAAAAGTCAGACAATAACAAGTGTTGATGATGATGCAGAGAAACTGGAACCCTCATACAATGCTGGGAGAATTTTGAAATGGTGCAATCACTTTATCTTTTATCTTAGCCATCAGCAGCAGTCAACCCAGGGACCTCAGACTATTGCCCCTTTCTTTCTTTTTTTTTTAATCACCAAAATTCTTAAAAGAATGAACTATGTTAACTCTTCTTTCTCCTTAACCATTTCTTAAGCACCGGAAGTCTGTCTTCTTGTAATACTTGAATTGTCTGAAGCAGTTATAATTCTTGAACTTACAATATTTAAATTGACAGCCATCCTCTCCTATTGAAACCTCTCCTCCCCACTTGGCTTTGCCAATACCAGTCTTCCTAATTCTACTGCTTAGATCATTCTTTCTCCATTGTTTAATAAAACAATACCTGGGCCGTATTTACATGTAGATTTACAACAAGGCTCAGAACTGAGTCTTTGACCTGAGAAGTGTTTAGCCCTTCCCATTACGCTGTTGATGTCCAAATCTTATATTCTTCCTGAACTTCCAGAATCAAATCTCCAATAGCTTATTAGACACTTCTTACTAGTACCTCAAATTTAACACATCATAAAGCCAAATGGACTTTTCTATTTGAAATCAACTTTCTTTAGACTACTGGTAACACAAGCTCGAAAATATTAAGAGTCATTTGGAGTTGTCACATTCAGACAATCACCAAGTCATGCTGAGTCTTCCTTCCAATGTTTTAGGTATTGATCTAATAATTTATTACACTTTTACTATATTCCAGCTATTAGGCTAAGTACTTACATTATCTCATATAATCCATATACAGCAACTCTGCAAGCTAAGTATTATTTCTATTTTATGGATGAGAAATCTGAGACTCAGTGATATTAAGTAACTCAGTAAATGTTTGATTTAGGATTTGGATACAGATCTGTCTGATTCCAAAGTTAGTGTTCTTAACCCTTGTTACATTATTCTTTAAAGTTCCCATCACTAATTCCTAGCATCCTTATTCAGACCTGCATTACCTCTCTGAATTGTTATACAATCTTCTAATTAGTTTTCTTGCTTTCATTCTGGATCTTTCCTCCCAGCTATCCTATATACTGATGCAAGATTAATTTCCCCAAAATATGGCCTTCGATATGTCACCCAACTACTAAAAAGCTTCCAGTGGCTCCCAATTGCCTATAGGATAATCCAAATTCCTTAATGTGGTGGTCAAAGCTCCTTCCTACTTATCCAATAATGTTCCATTGGATGCCAAATTTATTTCTTAATAGTTTATTTTTATTGTATTTTTTCCATTACCATTTATTCCCCTTATACCCTTTTCCACCTTCACCCACTCCTCTTCCTCCCATAATCACCACACTGTTGTCGATGTCCATGAGTTCGTTCTTTCTTTCTGTCTTTCTTTCTTTCTTTCTTTCTTTCTTTCTTTCTTTCTTTCTTTCTTTCTTTCTTTCTTTCTTTTTATCCCGAATTTATTTCAAATTCTGTTACTGTGGAAGTCTTTCTTCTGAAAGTCTTCAATACCAATTGTCTGTACAGATCATTTGGTACCAAGCCTTGGCCATTTCTGTTACTTAGCTCTTGATGACAGCACACTTTTGGACTATGGGATTGTGTCTTATATTTTGATAAGTAATTCTGAGCACAGAGCCTTGGCACTTAGTAGGGCAACAGCCATGTTTGTTTGATAAAGCTACTATATGGCAAGCCCAGCAAGGCTAGCTGAGCCTAAGCCAGGTCTCAGAAGGTTAGCTTAGCCTGAGAATAGGATATTTGATGAGAAGGAGGAGAGGGAGGAAAACAAAAACCAAAAAGCTGAGCCTTAGTGAAGTGCTTAGTAAATAAATCTTCAATGCTGAGATAAACTTTTTACCATCACTTCTCTCCATTTTCATGCTGAGGATGGAAATTGACTAAATAGCCATGTCTTCAGTCAGTACTTCCCTGCCTTTATTTTCATTGTCATGTATACAACAAAGATTGCAAAGTGACAGCCCGACAGTCACATCTTGTGTGTCAACAGGTTTTATGTAGCTTGAATAAAATGCCACCACAAAAATTTGAGTATTTCTGAAAAATAATATGAATTTCCAAGATGTCTTGCTTGAAAAATCAGAAGAATTGACCATACCAGGCCCTTGTTCCTAGATGGTAACAATCAGCTGGATTTGAGAAGCTGATAAAATGGGCACGTGCCCTTTGGTTTGACATGTTCCTATTACTCTTTATAATCTTCTATACCTAGCCAGTTTCACTGGTTCACTTAATTCATTTGCATTATTTGCCTGGATTTTATCAAGCATTTGAGTTTACAACTCTTACACAGAGGAATAGCTATGCTTTTTCTTTATATCCCCCATCCCAATTTACCTCACATTACCAAAATAATGTTCACTGCAGTATTGCTTGTAATGTCAAAAGATTGAAAATATTCTAAACATCCAATAGAGAAAAAATGGATAATTAAACAGTGGCCTAGCAATGCAATAGAATATAATGGAACCATAGATACTATGTTTATAATGAAGGTTGACTGGTATAGACTTTAAAAAGCAGGATATCAAATTATATACTTTTGGTACTTGCATTACAGTGAACAAGATATTAAGGGACTCCCTTCTACTACAAAAAAGTAAATCCCATACAATGTATACTTTAAAAAGCATTTCAGGACTCAGTAAATAGGAAAAATTTCTGAGTCTACTTCCCTACTCCCAAAGAGGGGAAAATAAATCATGAGCTAGCTGAAGAGTAAGCAAGGGGAACTAGATTTCCCTTTGGGCCAATTCCCCAAGCATTTTTAAAAAAAGATTTTATTTACTATATTTAGAGAGAGGGGAAGAAAGGGAGGAAGAGAAGGAGAAAAATATCATTGTATGGTTGCCTTTTGCATGCCTCCAGCTGGGGATCTGGCTTGAGACCTGGCTTGCAACCCAGGCATGTGCCCTGACTGGGAATCAAACTGGCTACCCTTCGGTTTGCAGGCCAGTGCTCAATCCACTAGCCAACCAGCCAGGGTCCCCAAGCATTTTAGTTGTGCAGTCAGAATGACAAGCCTTGGACCACTAGAAAGTTTGGGAGCTAAAACTGAGCCTCCCACATTAAGCTGAGATCTTCAAAGTAACCTCAAGTGACCCAGGGTTGGTGGTACTCTCCAACATTTGGCAGAAACAGAAACAAATATTTTTTTAGAGGAAAATATCCTCCACCTCAGCTGACAGGATTCTCAAAATTAAAGAGCAAGCAAAATTAGTTTCCATCAAAGATCACAAATATATATGGAAGCAAGATACTATGAGTGAGTGACAGAGAAAACAACAAATAATACTTACATTGCAAGAATTTCAGATATTAAGCATGTTAGATACAGAATACATATTAGCTACGTGTGAAGTATTTTGAATGAAGGATAAAATCTCAAAGATAAACAAGTAGAAAGAGATTATTACAGAGATCCAAGGGTGGTAAAAATAGAATATAGATGAATATAATCATTGGTTATTGAGCATTCTTATGCTTGGACCAGCCTATTTTATGGGGAGTCAGTAGGTGAAAAAAAGGATGCGGAGACTAAGGGGAAGTGCATTATACCTCCTGCTATAGTTCAGTAGCCTACTCAAAACAATGTGTTAAAGTGCTCTACAAACTATAAATGTTTCACAGAAATGTTAGCATCCACTGATGATTTTTTCCCCACTGATTATTTTTGACTGAATCAATTATTTACTCTGATGAGGTTGAAAGATAATGATTTTCTCTCTATTATTCCTTCTACATTTATTAGTTGGCTTTCTAATACAAGAAAGATTTCCCTTGCTTCTTCACCCTTTCCTTCCTTCCTTTCTTCCATTATTTATATGGTTATTAGTACAGACTCTTGGATTCTTTTTTTCTTTTTTCTCTTAAATTTAATGGGTCATAATCCATTGCTGGTATTCTTTATTTTGATGCTCAGATTGTCCCAGATTTGGTGCTATTTGTTGTTTATTTTCACTGTGAAGACCTTTCCAAAATTAACTTTATTTTGGAATAATTTTTAGGAAAGTTGCAGTGATAGTTCAGAGTTCCTGTAGGTCCTTCAACCAGGTTCCCTAATGTTACCATCTTACATAATCATAGATTTGTCAAAACAAATTAACATTGAGTACATTACTATTAACTAAACTTGCAGACTATTTGGATTTTGCCAGTATTCACATTAATGTCCTTTTTCTAGCATTTGGCTTTAAAAAAAAACCCCAAAACTGAATGTATATGTAACTTTTATACAAGTAAGTTAATTAAAAAAGTAGGCCCTGGCTGGTAGCACAGTGGATAAGGCACCGGCCTGTGAACCCAAAGGTCGCAGGTTTGATTCCCCAGCCAGGGCACATAACCAGGTTGCAAACCAGGTCTCCAGTCAGGTCTGTGGCTGGAGGCAGGTGAAACGCAACTATACATTGATGTCTCTCTCCCTCTCTGCCTCTCTCCCTTCCCTTCTTTCTAAAATAATGAAATGAAATCTTAAAAAGAAATAAGGGGGGGGGGACTAAATGGTAATAGAAAAAATGCAATAAAAATAAATTAATTTAAAAAAAAGTAAAGTGAAAGCAAAAAAAATATTTTTTAATATGCAGATGTATGTATACTAGAGGTACTGATAAACAGCTTGGATAGTGTTATAAGTGGAGCTTAGCAAAGAAGAAGATCTGCATTTCCATAATCAAGACACTGAGTAGTTTTGAAAACCATCCAGGCTAATTTTTAGTGAAAGCAAGCAGTAGGACATGATCTTAGTAGACCTCTGACCCTAGTCTTTCCTAATAATCACTCTGCTTACCTTTCACCTCAGGACATTCTTTGTAAGTCAACAGGAACTTTTGTTCCTGTTGACCTAGTTAGGTATTCTCTGCACCAACAACTATGTTAGGTGCCTCCTTTTAGCCATGTTTTCCGCTCACACTGCACAATTGATTCCAACAGGAAAAGTCAGAAGTACTCAAATCATAACAAATCAAAATAAATTACAATATACTATATATTCTTCTCTGATTTAGAAGCATCCCAACACCACTGATTAACATACGATTAAAATAATCTCAGGAGTCAATCAATCAATCAATCAAATATGCAATCAAACCACAGTACCCACTGTACTACTGTGTATAAGGCACTATGATGGATATTCAGGGGTAAGAGCCCAACTTGAGGTACTCAAAATTAAACAAACAAACAAAAAAAATTATTGCCCACATGCCTCTGGAGTGGGCTAGGACAACAAGAAAGATGTTTCTGGATGTGAGATAAGGGTTAGTGCAGTGGTTTCAAACTTTTTTAGCCCCAATACATAAAACAGAACCACTCCGGTTGAAGCAGGGGAGACCTAAAGGCCCACACACCCCCAGCTTTCTCTCTACTCTCTCAAAGGGCACCTCCAGGGCATCCCAGGGCTCAAGAGGAAGAAATTCTGAAAGCCTCTGGGCAAAGGCAAGACAGCATGGTGTGTTGAGGCTGGAAAAATGGGGACTGAAACAAATGATTAACTGATAGAATGCATCTGTTTCCTTTCTTTTCTTTTCTTTTTCTTTTTTTTAAAGATTTTGTTTATTATTTTTCAGAGAGAGGGGAAGGGAGAAAGGCAGAAAGAGAGAGAGACATCAATGTATGGTTGCCTTTCACCTGCCTCCAGTTACAGACCTGGCTGGAGACCTGGCTTGCAACCTGGTTATGTTGCCCTGGCTGAGAATTGAACCAGCGACCTTTAGAATGCACCTCTTTCTTTGCAGATCTCAAATCAAATATGTTTGGGAAATGATGTCAATTAATTGAACTAATACCAGAGTTACTTCTGAGTACAGAAATGAACTAGACTGAGTTGCAAGGAGAAAATAAATAAGCAGTTAGATGCCTGAGCGCACCTGGCTATGGCATCAGGATTCTGGTTCTACAAATGGAATAGCAGCCAACCTCCAGGAGTTCATCTGTCTTTCCTCTGGGTTGTGTGTAACTGCTCGTAGCTGGGGAGGCCACTGTTTTGAACTGGTGTTAGGTTATTTTGGACTCCAAGTGAGGCCAGCCAGCATGCTGGGAGTGTGTGGGAAGAGACCTAGCCTGAAAGGCTGTCCCAGACACACCCAGCTGCTTCCTTATCAGGACTCTTGAATACAGAGTCCTCTTTCCAAGCACAGAGCTTGCTTTGCTGTTGGCTTCTCAACAATATAACAGAAAGGTTCAGCTAAAAGTCCACTCCTAAAGGTCAAATACAAACACTCTAGAAGAGGCCTGGCTTTAAAGTACAATGGGCTCTTCCCTAAGCCATCCATTGTAGATGTATCTTCTTTTCCTCAAGTCTATCTCTTCCCTTATGAACTGGAAATATGCAGGCACCTTTAAGGTAATCAAAATCACCTAGGGGCACAGTTGAGTGGAGCATTATCCTGTGCACCAAAAGGTTGTGAGTTTGATCCCTGGTGAGGGCACAGGCCTAGCTTGTGGATTCAATTTCTGTTCCAGGCATATGAGACAGGCAACCAATTAATGTTTCTATCACCTCTCTTTCTCAAGTCAGTAAACATATCCTCAGGTGAGGATTAAAAAAAAAAAAAAAAAAAAAATCACCAACAGAATATCCAGGGGAGGAGTCCCCAGTAAATTCCAAGCTTTTAATCTCAGGCTCAGCTGTACCTGAAGCTCCAAAGGCCCCAATTCAAAGAATGGAGACCCCAACACTGGGAATGGTACCCAGGGAAAGAATAAGCTAGAAGCCACTGACCCTCACTGAGTTGTAAAGGTTTTCCTTTATTCCGTAAGAATCTGATAATAAACTCATCTTTGTCCCAGGGCCTCTCCCTGCTCAAAAGGGATTATACCTGGAAAAAAATTCTTCTCTTCCACTGATCCAGCCAGCAACTGTATGCTTTTCTCCATTAGGTCAACCATTTGACTCCTTCCTTAACTCAACTCACAGTACCTGTTTGGAGGCAGAAGGCTGAATCAGATGACCTCCTAAGGTCCCTTTAAACTCTAATTACAAGCCAAGCTAGGTTAAAACCTGCAGCCCAAGGGAAGGTTCTTATGTAGGGTGCTAATAAATGTTTTCCCTCTTACCCTCCTGCCTTTCAACATAAATACATAAAACACACACACATGTGCTCACACCCCTATATTCCCAGGTGGTTGGCTGCTAACTTCTAGTTATAAGTCTCTAGAGACGGAGAATTTGGTATCTCTTTTAGGATGTAGGTTAGGGAGATGGAGGAAGACTACAGAAAATTAGGGAAGATTTAGTTCCTACCTTGACAGACTGAGTTCTTCAAATGAGAAGATGGGAGGAAGCAACAATGAATGAGGCCCACAGGATAAGGAGATGGAGAGATAAAGCCCCCTAATGCTATGTAGTGAGCAGCAAGGGAGCAGAAAAACCAAGATCAGAGACAATTACCAGGCGTGGAAAGGCCCACCATGGTCGGCTGTGCTTGTATGAAGCTCTCAAGTATGAATCTGCAGGAGCAAGTTAGCAGGGATAGAAAAGGCCCTTATGTTTCTCCTTGACTGTTTAGTGTGGTCAACCCCTTGCTTTTCCTTTGGTTGTTTCTTTTGGCTGCAGGGCTCCAGGAAGCAAGGCCAGAGTGTTCTTCGCTTCCCCTTCCCCCAGGCACTGGACCAAGGCCTGCAGATTGGTAAACTGCTAGCCAATCAGTCTGTCAAAAGCTGTAAATAAAAGGCCACACGTGCACAAGTGAAGTAGGGTATGAGAAGAATCTAGATTGAATTACACAAGTCAGTTGTGGAGATAGGGTGGGGGAGATAGAAGAAAGAACAGAGAAAAGCCTAGCTGCCCTTCAAGGAAATTTTTTCATTCAAGTACACTCCTCTCTCAGTGTGAAACCATCAAAGCCCGGCTCCCCTACCTTTCAGTCTGGACTTTTTTCAGTAGGGGGGTCACAGTCCCTAAGACTCTTCAGATCAAAACCTTTCCCAGAGGTGCCTTATTTTCCAATAGACTGTAGATCTGTAGATGACAGTCTTCATGTCCAATTCATGGTGCTTGGTAAGAGAAGTAGAACTATTTCACTAGCAGGTGGTAGCAAAAACCATTTCTGTGTAGGAGTTATTTGATATTTGCTTTAGTTATAGGATAAAGTAAGAGTAAATTGATGTTTGCTTAAGCAAATAAATTTTAAATCATGTGTCTGGAGTCTGGCCTGGGTTCTGAGTATTCAGGAATTAAGGTTCTGTAGGATTTTGAGCATGGATTTTGGTGTGGACAGGTCTGGGTTCAAATTTGGCACACTGCTTGCCAGAAATAGACTTTGGGAAGTTCCTCAACTTCACTAAACTTCAGCTTCCTCGTTTGTAAAACTGCCATGATATTTTTTCCCTCAAAAGCTTGAGACAGAATTAAATAAGATTTATATGTAGCCCTGGCTAGTGTGGCTCAGTGGATTGAGTGCCAGTCTTCAAGTGAGAGAGTCACAGGTTCGATTCCCAGTCAAGGCACATTGACTTGGTTGTGGGCCAGGTCCCCAGTTGAGGTCATGCAAGAGGCAACCACACACTGATGTTTCTCTCCCTTTCTCCCTCTCTTCCCCTCTCTCTAAAGAGAAATAAATAAAATCTTTTAAAAAAAGATATTGTATGTAAAGTGCCTGATATAAGGTAAGTGTTCAGTTATGGTCATTACTATTATAATTTTGGCAGAGAACCAATGGAGCTCTTTCCTCTCTCCTTTCTCAATTTTCCAGAAAACATAAAGGCTTTGGGTCCAGGGAACCCGCAGGCAAAATCTGTTTAAAAGAGCCAAAGGAAATGGAAAGAGTCCCCAGCTCTCTTTTTCCTCTCAGCACTAGGCCTGAATCAGTCACTCTGTGTCAATGCCATTCTGGACTGGCAGGCGGGCCCTGGGAGCCTAAAGCTCTCCCAAACCAAGATACTAATTCTCTCTAGTATTACCTGTTTTGGGGCATGCTCCCAGACTGCTGTTGCTTGGCCCGGGGCCCCAGATCAGATCCCAGTAGGTGGAGGAAAGAAATAGTCTGATCCCAAGCTGGCAGGATAGGTCTGTCCAGGCTGCTGTCTGCCCATCACAGCTGCCTATAAGGCCTATGGGTTAATAATAGCAACTCTGATGCCAATGGATTAAGACAGCACTGTAGGAGGTGTTTATTTTTACACTCTGGCGTCAGTATCAAGTTCTACTGGTTACTGCCCAAATCTAGGGCAGCTTCCTGCTATAGGAGTGGCCTCAGGCATCTTCAAGATGCTAAGTCGGATTCTGGAGAAAGCAAGCTTTCTGAGAACAGTTCACTATTACCAGGGACAGGAAAGGGGAAAGGAAACGGACTGTCGTACGTCCAGCCATCTGGTCCTAAGAAACCAGGTAGACCTCAAGTGAGCAAGTGAGGGCTGTTATTTATAGCATTCTCCTGAGTTAGGTAGGCCCTGGACAAGGAGCCAAGTACTTTGTTTTGGGATGGTATGTGTGCATGTGTGCGTACACACACACACACGCAGGGTTTCAGTGAAATGATCTGAATAAAATCAAGGGAAGACGGTCACTCAACCTTCCAGAAGCTCAGCTTTGTCAGTCACAAGTCCCAGGTTAGTGTAGTGAGTACTGACCTTGTTAAGGAAAAAAACAAAAACAAAAAACAAAAACCCTGACTGAGAAGGTTTTATAGGATATTTAAAATAAAGGAAGGTTGGGCTGATTCTCAATTGATTTGTATAGAGTTTTTACCAGGTATATCAAAGCCTTTGAAAAATTGCTTGGCCACCAAAGGTCACTGGTTCAATTCCCCAGCTGGGGCACATAATTAGGTTGCAAGCCAGGTCTCCAGCCAGGTCTGTGGCTGGAGGCAGGTGAAAGGCAACCATACATTGATGTCTCTCTCCCTCTCTGCCTCCTCCCTTCCTCTCTCTCTGGAAATAATAAATAAAATCTTAAAAAAAAAGAAAAAGAAAAGAAAAAGAAAGAAAGAAAGAAAGAAAAATTACTTGGCCAGAGCTTCTTTCCTAGACATGACACAACAGGATAGAAACCCCAAAAACCAGCCTTCATCTGGTCAGAAGCCAGTGTCCAGAAACTTTTTCTTGAAAGCCTCTTTATCCCAAGTCTTAGAGACTGGGGTCCCAGGGAACTTACAATTTGACTGCAGTATCTGGAACTCTGTGAATATCCCAATCATGTCTGAAAGGCAGCCCCTAACAGATTTCATCTCGTCCCATTAGGCAGACGGGTGTGAGAAGGCTGACAGCTGGACAACTGATGTAAATAGATGTAGACTGGTCTGCCGAGGGGCCATGTGCACAGCAGACTGCTAGGGAATGACAAAAATGTACCACACACCAGGTAGGAATGCTGAAATATAAAGGAAGCAGTCGCGCAGCCAATGACCCCATCATCTTCCTGCCTATGGCTGACTCAACCATTGACAATGAGGAAGGTAGGCTGGTGAACCACTCATTCAATACATTATTTTCCCCATCATTCAAGGCTTATCTGTCCAGTCATCAGAACAACAATACAGTTTCAGAAACAACCAGATTTGATCACTAGAGATAAAGAATTCAATCTGAGCTCCATTTGGTAGCTATCCATGCCTAGGATAGTGGCAGGGTGCCTGGGGATAGGAACACATACTCCTTTCGTTCTGGGCTTTTTGTCTGACTTACTAGG
This sequence comes from Noctilio leporinus, assembly GCA_004026585.1. NCBI lineage: Eukaryota > Metazoa > Chordata > Mammalia > Chiroptera > Noctilionidae > Noctilio > Noctilio leporinus. The sequence continues at coordinate 72,178 of PVIW01004340.1, forward strand.
TCATCTGGGGGCAGGTACTTGTCATCTCAAAGCTCTAGGTTTACTATCAGAAAAGGGGCTAATTGTCTCTACTTTCTGGTATTGTGGCAAGGAAAATAATTGGATAATTAAAATAATAGTTAGCAAGAAATGTAAATGATGTAAATTCTTTGGACCAAAGTATTTCAGAAATGTGATGGTCATTCACACATGGCTTTCAGAATTTTTCCTTCTATGCCACGGTGGCCATGTTTGGAAGTGAACCTGCTCTGCACCTGGAGGTGCAGTTCTTGTCTTTCAGGACTATAATTCCCACCTGTAGTTTGAGGAATAGCTGAAACAGTTAAGCATCTGCTTCCCTAGACATAAGGTGTTCATTTCCACTAAAGTGTAATGGAGAAAGAAATATATAAGCAAAAGGAAACACCTCCACTCACCCACTTACTCCAGTTAGAAAATTAATTCTCCTCTATTACATGGATCGGAGGCTTCTATCCCCGTTGATTCGACATTCAGCAGCAGTATTTACAAATTGGACTTAGCCTGAAGGCCTGAGAGAGCAACGTTAAGGAAAGGATGTGTTCCACTGCTCAGTTGGAACAAAGGCAATACTGTATTCCAAACCCAACAAAAGTCTTCACTCTTTCTAGCCTAGCAATATGGGTTGGTTTGCCAGGTCTCCAGAGCTCTTGAAAAGGAAAAACAGTAATCTATTCTTCATTGATACTGGTGCCTCTTTTTCAACCTGGGACTCAAAACAGATGTCTGACATCCTGCAGCCTCTGGTGAGACTCACCTCCTTTCAGTAAACTTGACCTGTAATGGGCCAGATAGTAAATATGTAAAGGGACAGATGGTGAATATTTAGGCTTTGTGAGCCACATAATTCTGCTATATATATATATATATATATATATTCACCCTGGCAGGATTTGTAATTAGCTGACCTCTACATTACACCTTAAAAGCCTATCTATTCAAAGTCTGTAACTCAAAATTCTGACGTTCTGACTCTGCTGGGCCTGCCTAGAGATCCTCTTTCAGAGGCAGCTCCCCTCTAAGGAGCCACTGAGGAATGTGAAGGAGGAATTCTGAGGTTATTTGTATTGGAGCTGACAGACTGGTTAATTCCCCTCATGTAAAGTGCTTCAAAAACATCTGTGGAATTTAGTTTGCTGCATTATCATTCTGGAGTGCAGACTGAGACGTAAACAGTCTTTTTATTTTTTCTATTTCTGCCTAATAATACTATCCCATGTCTCTACCCGCACTCCCCCCCCCCCCATATTTCCAAACACACACTTGAATTGGCTCAGGTCCCACATCCTTCTCTCCTCCCCATCCCTCTCACTTCTATATGTGGTATGGTTGTGGAGAGCAAAGGAAACTACCAACAGTCAGATGGGTTTGGACACAGTACGTATGGATGAAAGACGTGCGGGTTGGAGTGAGCTCATTTTGAGCAAAGGCTTAGGACTGATTGTGAATCTAGAATTTATCACAAATAGTCACAGGCTTTGTAAATAGGAATCAAACTGCTATAGAGGTAACCTAAGAACATTTGTGCAAAGGGTCAGGAGTCACTGTAGTTATACCTCCCCACACACCACAGACTAGAAGGAAATAAATGATTTACAGCTAAAGATGAATACTTATAATAATAGCTATTATTTATTGTCTACGATGCTACCCATTATGTTAGATGTTTGTCATAAGTGCATTTCTAATCTTTACAACAACCCCGCAAAATAGATACCATTATCCCTATTTTGCAGTTGAGGAAAGTGAGACTCTTGCAAAACGCCAAATATCCCTTGTAATCTTGGCTTGATCCAAGATTACAGAGCTAGAAAGTAGGGGAGTTGGGCTTGTCAGACTCACTCCAAAGCCCTTGCTCTTTCCACTGTAATATGCTGCTGATATCTACGGTGGAGAAAAACAATAAGCAAATGCCTTAATTTAGGTCCTATTTAAACTTTTTTCTAAATAGCAGCAATCTTGTGGTCTGCTCTTTTCTATAGTCTTCGTACTAATGAATGACAAAGTGCTTAAAACCATATGCATGGCAATTTTGCCTGGCAGTGATTCAGATCAAATCAATACAGCTATATTTACATTTCAGCGGGGGCCCTATTTGGGCTAATACTTGTTTATTCTTTACAACAACAATAAACAGAATTTTACTATGCTAAATCTTTGCCTAGTAGCCAAAGAAGCCTCTTTTCAATTGAGGTACATGTGATTTTTGTGTAGTCAATGTTGTCCTGTAAATAATTTGGCTGAATTGTAGTTTCCCATTTCCCCAGGCTCCAGATTGTTAGCTGCCAAATATCCCTTCTCTCACAATTTAATAGAACTCTGATATTCAGCTAGACACAATGAAGCACAACTACAATCTAAAATTTTACCTTCCTGGGAGGTAGGTGTGGCCATTAGGTGTCGTCATTTGACTAAGGTATGGCACAAGTGTTTGTGAGACTTCTTGAAGATAAGCAGGTGGCATTCTTCCTCCCTTCCTCCATCCTGATGCTAAGAAGGCAGGTGTCATGGCTAGAGCTGCAGCTGTCACCTTGGACTATAGAGAAGGCATAGGTATAACAGTGCAAAAATTGGAAGGGGCCTGGGTTTCTAATGACTGTGGAGAAGCCACCTCAGCCCAGGACTGTCTGCCTCTGGATTTTTGTTAAGAAAAAAAAAGAAAGTTTGATGTATTATAGAATTATACACCTGAAACCTACATAATTTTACTAACCAATGTCACCCCAGTAAATTCAATTAAAAAAGAGAGAAATTTTCATCTGACTTAAGTTACCAGTTTTGGGTTTCTTTTACTTTATTTATTTCCACTTTATATACAGCCTACTACATCCCAATAGCCACAGTCCTATTAATTCTGTCTACCCTTCTCCATCCCCAATACTACTATCCAAGACCAAACTATACTTACTTCTTGTCTGAACTACATCTGCCTCTAAGCTGATCTCCCTTTGCAGAGCCGTCCTTTCAAAATGAAATGTATCACCCTCTTATTTAAAAATCCTTCAGCACTGGCTAGTGGCTCAGTGGTTAGGTGCCAGCCTGAGAACCCAAAGGTTGCAGGTTCGATTCCCAGTCAGAGTATATAGCCAGCTTGCAAGCCAGGTCTCCAGCCAGGTACCCAGCTGGAGGCAGGTGAAAGGCAACCATACATTGATGTTTCTCTCCCTTTCTTCCTCCCTCCTTGCCCTTCTCTCTAAAAATGATGAATAAAATCTTAAATAAATAAAATTAAAATCCTCAGTCTTTCCATAAAATCCAAACTCCTTAAAAGTATACTCTGCCCATCATAACTTACTTCTCCACTCTCATCTTTTGCCACTCCTATCTTGCCCTAATTCTATACTGACTAGAACACGGTCCCTCCACTCTAATTATTTTTTTAAGTTAGAAAACCACTTTACTTTTATGCTTTATTTATTTTAAAAATCTTCTTTACTGAAATTATTGGGGTGACATTGGTTAATAAAATTATATAGGTTTCAAGTTGTCTAATTCTTAATTGCTCTTCAAGTTTTAAATTGAAACTCACAAGTTCAATGGCTCTTCCCAGACCACGACCACATTATATGTCCTGGTTATATGCTCCCACAGCACCTTGCATTTCCCTGTATCGTGTTTTATAACTGTTTATTTAGTTCTCGTGCTGGAAAGCAAGCTCCATGGGGCAGGAACACTGTTTATCATTATGTACTACTATATAGCCAGAACCTAGCACAATGTCTGGTATGCACAGTAGAGTGATATTCTTGAAATGAATGAAAGTTTCAAGAGGGTAGCAAAGTGATAGGTATCAATATTTGAAATAAATATACTCTTTCTTTAGTCTACCCCTAGGAAATATATTTAAAAGAAATAACATGATAAAAGTACACAAAAATATATTCATAAGCATGTTCACCGAAGTACCAATTTATAAAAGCAAAAATTAAATCACATCAAGTGCAAAGGACTATGAAGCAAAGGAAGTGTATTTCAAATCATTCATATATAGTAGTATAGTACATACATTTTCTCTTTCCTCCTCAGTTACACGTTAAGGACAGAGATTATCTTGTTCATCTTTGAGGTCAGTTAACTTAGCCTAGAGCCTGACACATGGCTCACAATGTTCAATGACTTGAACTAAGGCGAAAATGAATCTTCACCAAATTAAATTGGAAAAATCTCTCTTTCTAGAGCACACTATGACTCATTACAGCTGTGGACATGCTTATGTACACTTAGTTGCAGTCCTCCTTTTTGGCGTGCTGAAAGGATAAATGGTTGGCTCTGGAATATGCAGGGCAAGTGTGCCCAGGTACAACTCCTCTCCTGGAGTTCCCTTCACTCCCTCCACTGCTACTGGGAGCCACAGCATGAGAACCAGGACAGCAGGCTCCAGCCAGAAAGAGAGATGTTCCTCTCTCCCTCTTTCTTCACCTCTTCCCCCTTAACTTCACCAGTCTTCAACTTGGCCCTGCTAGCTGCTTCCAATGGAGCATATAGGAAAGAATGCAGGATGTGTCTCCAGAAAGTTCAGCTCCAGCTGAGAAACAGTTTGTTCTTTTCCTAAAGTTACGTAAGACTCAGCTCTCCTCACTGGGAACTTTTCCAACTCCAGCTGGAGAGATTCCTCAAACTGCTTTCAGGAAAAGGGTTTGGAATATCCTGGTTAGTCAGCCTCTACAGTATTGGCGCACCTCCGGGTAGAGGTGGGGAGAGTCCTGCAGAGAAAGCAGTACCTCTGCGCTCTCATTGCCCCTCAGTTGTGGTCCCACCAAGCTCCCCTGGGGACAGGAAATAGCATGCTCCATTTCTTGTTAAAATCTCAGAACAAGGACAAGCCCCATTGCCCAAACCAAAGCCATCTAAAGTAGGTATGATCTGGGGAATCTAAAAGCTCAACTTAGAAGCACACCAACGTGGGTCTAGAAGGGCTTCCTTCCCTGCTTTAGGGACACGTATGGAGGAATTTGTGGCCCTGAGAACATCAGATACCAGTGGCTTGCCCAAGCACTAGATGAACCAGTCAATACAGACTAACTGAGCACCTACAAAGTGCTAGGCACTGCACTGTGTGAACAAAACTAAACTGGGGGCTGCCTTTGTGGAGCTTATAGTTCACCTGGGGAGACTAAATAAACAATTAACTGATTATACAAATGATGAAGTAGGTCTTTGGAATGTGCTGCATTCAAAGGAAAGAGAGCTAATCCATAAAAGCCAACTATGTCCAGAGAGGTTAGTTAACACATTTATTAATCAGGGACCAGCTTATACTGAATTGGCAACCAAAATTATCTGTATTTTAACTGGCTCTTGGAGTCACTAAAATCTATCAATTCCCTGGCTTTCGGTTGAGTTTCATTTTTATTCTTATTCATTTTGCTGGAGTTCAGTCCCTATTTACATTATACTCTTGCAGTTAACACATTGAAATTCACTTCAGCTAACAAATTACTGTCATTATATTGAAGAGATAGAACCCTGATTTGCTCTTTTCTAGTTTCAGGCCATATACTTTTGTTTCTTTCTGGTCAACAGAGAGAGCTAACAAAGGCTGGTATATAGCGCTGCTCTTAAGGAGTAATTCTGAAGCACTGAGCAAGTTATTTGATTCCCCGCAGCCTGTAAAATGGGGATAGGATAATACTGCGTCTCCTACAGGGTGGTGGTGGGAGTTGGATGACAAAGAAAACATCTAGTACACTGACTGGTATCCACCGATGCCTCAGTAAACAGCAACTATATAATAAATATGAAACAGGAATTTATTCTTTTCTTGAACTCTTCTTGCCTTTTGGAGACCGCACTACTGTTCAATTTACCAATTTACAACAGACATCTTGTCACTGTCACACCCAGTGCTTTTTTTTCAATAGGCATGCCACTTCAAATTCTTTAACCTTCATGGCTCAGTTCTTGTCCTCCTATAAATTGTACAGTGGCTTTGGCCCTGGAAACATCCCAAGGGAACACATAAAAAGGTTAGAGAAAACTTGCAAGTTATCTGGGAATCAAGAATTTCCCACCCAGTGAACACAGTGAATTAAGGACCATGACTATCTGAACTGGTCACTGTCAACAGAGCACATTGAGAGTGAGTCCTCCCCATGAACATTCTCCAGAAAAGGTCTGATAAGATTTTCCTTAAAAGATATAATATTTCCAATAAGCCAGTCAGCGAAGGATAAATATCATATGATCTCACCCATTACAGGACAATAATGAACAAAACTAACAACAATCAAAACAGAAGCAAATATAGGAATACAGCGAATAGGCCTTCAGTGGTCAGGGGGAAAGAGGTGGGGGGGAGGGGGGAGGCAGAGGCAAAGAAGGGGAGCAGCTTAGACAAGAACCTAGTATAAAGGAACCATGGACGTGGACAACAGGTGGGATTGACTTTGGGGGGAATGGGTGGGTGGGGAGGGGGACAGAGGGGAGCAAAAAGGGGATGGATGTAATACAACAATAAAAATTAAAAGAAAAAAAGTATATTTCCAGACATGCACCATGTGCCCCTCCCCAAATTCATACATAGCCTCTGCTTCTGATAAGTCTCTCTAGTCTATCTTCTCTTCTAATTCCTACAATCAGCGCTGTAATTCTAGGCCCTTCCTCAACACCTTTTTCAAGGGCTATTAATTTCATCTTTGGGCAAAGATTTCTATGGGCTGGGAATTGAGACTGTGCTAGGATTCCAGTGGTGAGCAAAATAGTTGTTATTCCTTCCCCCATGGAGTTTACAATCTAGCAGAGGAAGGAGACAATCACACACAGAAACATAATTACAAAGTGTGATAAATGCCATGAAATAAAATTACACAGTATTGACCTGGTTGGTGTGCTCGGTGTGAACCAAAAGGTCACCTGTTTGATTCCCAGTTAGGGCACATGTCTGGGTTGCAGGCCAGGTCTCCAGTTTGCGGTGCATGAGAGGCAACCACACGTTGGTGTTTCTCTCCCTCTCGTTCTCCCTTCCTTCCCACCTCTCTATATAAATAAATAAACAAGCAAACAAAATCTGTAAAAGAAATTATAGGGTATTAAAAAGACCTAATTAAGACCAATTAAGGACTTGATTAAGAGGTCTCTGGATCAGGGGAGCCCTCTTTTGGTAAAATGATGTTTAAATTGAGCCTTGAGACCTGGTTGGTGGCACAGTGGATAAGGTGCCAGCCTGCAAACCCAAAGGTTGCTGATTCGATTCCCAGCCAGGGCACATAACCAGGTTGCAACCCAGGTCTCCAGCCAGGTCTGTAGCTGGAGGAGGTGAAAGACAACCATACATTGACGTCTCTCTCCCTCTCTGCCTCTTTCCCTTACCCTCTCTCTAAAAATAATAAAATAAAATCTTTAAAAACAAAGTTTTAAATGAGCCTTGAAAAGTGAGCTGACAGGAAGTTAAACAGATGAAGAGTGGGGAACAACAGTCTAGGCAGGGGTGTCAAACCCATTTTCACCAGGGGCCACATCAGCCCTCTGGTTGCCTTCAAAGGGCCGAATGTAATGTTAGGACCATTTAAATGTAACTACTACTCCTTAAGTTACCAACTTGGTAAAAACAAGTTGTAGGGCCAAAGGTTCCGGGCCAAATAAAACAAGGTGGAGGGCTGGATTCAGCCCAAGGGCCTTGTATTTGCCACCTGTGGTCTAGACAGAAGGAATAACATGTTTGAAAGCCCTGAGGCAGGAAAGTAGTTGGTATCTTAAGAGAAACTGAAAGAAAGTCAATGTGGCCCTAGCCTGTTGTGAAATCAGTGGGTTCAGCGCAAGCCTGAGAACTGAAAGGTCACTGGTTTGATTCCTGGTTAGGGCCACAGCCTGGGTTGCGGGCCAGGTCCCTAGGTGGCAACTGATGGATGTTTCTCTCACACATCAATGTTTCCCTTCCTTTCTTTCTCTCTTCCTTCCCCTCTCTCTAAAATAAATAAATAATCCTGAAAATCTGAATGTTGAGCCTCAGAACATGTCTGGGGATTGAACCCACAACCTAGACATGTATTCTGATTGGGAATCGAACTGGTAACTTTTTCTTTTGTGGATGATGCCCAACTGAGCCCCATCAGTCAGGGCTAGATTGTTTATATGAGGTTTTTTTGTTTCTTATGGTAGGCCTGCAACTATGAATTTGCATATATATATATATATTTTTTTTTTTCTTTTCTTTTTCTTTTTCCAGAGAGACAGACAGAGAGAGAGAGACAGAGACAGAGACAGAGAGAGACAGAGAGAGAGAGAGAGACAGAGAAACATCGACTGGCTTCCTCTCCACATGCATGTACTCCAACTAGGGGCTGAATCTGCAACCTAGGCATGTGTCCTGATTGGGAAATAAAGCCATGACCTTTTGGTCCATGGGATGATGCTCCAACCAACTGAGCAACACTGGCCAGGGCTTATTTATTAATTTGAGAGAGAAGAAAGGAAAGAAAGACAGAGAAACATTAATTTGTTGTTCTACTCATTTATGCATTCATTGGTTGCTTCTTGTATGTGCTCTTAGAGATTGAACCTGCAGCCTTGGTGTATTGGGATGATGCTCTACGCAGCTGATCTTGGTCAGCTTTAGGGTGGCTTTATGTAGCAGGTGTTCTGAAGGACCCTGCGGCTCAATCTCCTTGATCATCTGAGCTAGGTGCTTCAGGAATGTCCCTTGTGTAGAACATGTGAGCTGTCCTGTTGTAATTAGTCTTGATTGCTATTGGTCCATTCACGTGTGGGGTCAATCCTCAGGCTGGCTGACAGTGAGGATCAACCTCAACCACAGTGTACGGGCTGCTGAGCAGGTGCTGACCACATAGAGCGGAATTCGCCACAGCAGTGTCTGGTGCCTGCTGAGATCTCCCTTTGGATATGCTGCTTGTGAAGCTAATTGGATCCTGCTCTGAAGCTGGCCACAGAGTGTGTCTGTTCTGGAGCCTCTTGAGAGGGACTCTGGTGCAGATCAATGTCAGACACTGCCTGTCGCTGGCTATGGGCAACCTCTTTGGAGCTACAGAGCGATCTACAGTTTGTGGCTGCCTCTTCTGGGCCTCGGTGTGTGGGGGAAGGACCAAGCTGTGCAACAAGACCAGCTTCCACCCGCACCGAGCCTGGGGGCAGGTCAGCAAAAGGCCCAGGGCACCCTGAGATCCTCTTCTGCCTGTATCCGCTTGCTGGCTAACTGTTAGGCTCAGTCACTGAAAGAGTTTCTGGTGGTGGTCAAATTACATGAGGTAGATTTTCACTGAATCACCAGCTAGGGGCTAATGGTGCTCACCAGACTGATACAGGTTCAAACTCACAGCAATGCTGTGGCTGAGGCCCCTCAGCAAAAGTCCCAGGGTATACCAAGTCTAGCTGCTGCCTGTAGGGTGCCCACAGGCTTATGTGGTGGGGTGCGGTCTCAGGGTGTCATCAGGTTGAGGTCAGCAGAGTTTATCAGGCCCACACAGACAAGATTTGGCCATGTGAAGGGAAGGCTCTGTCCTGGTCAGGCACTCAAGGGACTAATGGCCCCTGTCCTAGAGATACACAACTCAGTCTGTCCCAGATTCTGCCAGGAGCCTAAACTCAGCAGGGTGGGGCTGCTGGGAACGCCGAGGGTAGGGCTAACAAATCTCCCATGCAGGGGAGGCACTCTCCTTTCAGGTTTGCACAACTTACTCACTGACACCCCTTGGTGGACCCCTATACCCTGGCCCAGGCAGCTGACTCCTCAGCAGGGTGCCAGCTCGACAGGGAGTCCAGAGGGTGGTGTTATTGCATTCACCTAGGCTGGTGCCTTATGAAGGTAAGTGCTCCACTCAAAAAAGATGGGTGTCTGTGGTGTTAGAGAGGGATGGAGCACAGGGATCCCGGCAGCTGTCCCTTCAGCTCTCTCCCCAGGGCCACAAACCCCAGTCTTTCTTCACACAAGTCTAGTCTGCTCTACCCTCTGCTGGAGCTTAGGGTGAATGCCTGTGAATGAGATTTTGTGTGCTGGCCCTTTTAGAGGGCACCTGTGTCTCTCACAGATTCCTGTCTGTCCCTGGTGTATAGGCAGGATCCCCACTGCTTTTCACAGCCATATGTTATGTGGATACCTCTTTCTGGCTCTGGTGCTCTGGGCTGGGGAGCCCAGCATGGGGTTGAGACCCTACACTCCTCCCGGTGAACCTCCGCAGCTGAGCCATCCCCCTGGAATCGCAGCTATCACTCTGGGAGTGTGGATGGGGCCAGCCCTTTTCACATCTCCACCCTTTCTACCCATCTTGAAGTGTCTTCTTCTGTAAATCCTTGGTCTGTAAAGACTTCTGTTCAACTAGTCTTCAGTTGGTTATCCGGTTGATTCTTCCATGTTTCAGTTGTAATTCCAGATTGGTCCTGGGAGGAGGTAAGTGTAACTTCCACCTACTCCAACCACCATCTTGAATCCCCTCTATATACACTCATTTTTGTATTAAAACAAATTAATTTGTTAATGTAAGTGCATAAAATACATGAAAATTATTATAATTGAGCTTTCAATTTCAATAATGTAGGTTACTGTGTTGAATGGCAGGCAAAACACATTATATAAATCAGCCTATACACTGAAATAGTCACTATCCTATGTAAAAAATAAATGATAGCTCTAAGTATAAACTAGAGATAATAATATTTTAAAGAAGTAGAATAACTCTTGCACAACCAAGCAAGAGATATCTCAAATGAGTGACCTTAGGAAACTTAATTCATTCTAATTGTGCTTTCCAGAATTCCTTTTTTGAAACTGCAAAAAACCCACCCACCCAACTCACAAATCTATGAGACATAATTAATCATTGTTTTAAGCCACTAAGTTTTAGGGTGATTTATTACACAATAGTGCATGTATATGTGAGACAGAGATGCTTAAATCACTATTATTTGGGGGATATTTAAAAGAACCTTCAGAGAATACATTAGTCTGGATTACAAAGTTTGGCTATATCCTTAAATAAAAAGGAGATAATATTTCAAAAAAACAAGGAAAGAATACTTGGGAAGAGAGGCAGCTCCAAGATGAATGGGATTAGCAGTAGGTTCCCAGCTTTCTCCCCTTGAATTTTTGCTTTTTGTTATGGGGTCATCTAAACCCCATCTATACTAACTTTAGAAATACCCTGCTCCCCTTTATCTGACTAAAATTAACTTTCTATTTTTCCCTAAGTACACTAAATATAAGGCTGTATTTTCTTTTTTAAAAGAATTGTGCAAGAAAAGAAAGGAAGTACAAAAGTTAAAAAGCAAACAAGTTAAATACAGATTTTAGGATACTCAGATAAACAAGTCAAGTATAGACTTTGGATCCTAACATAACTAAAACTTGGCCAGAATTTGGCTAGCCCTGTTTTTCTCTCTACCTAGTTATCAATTCTTTGTCCTTGACTGCAGGACTTCACCCATAAAGTCAAAAACACAGCAGACATGTCAGAACTCACTGTCTCATCTTCCTGGAGAAATAAAAGACTATTTTCTTTTGCCCTGGCTGGTGGCTCAATTGATAAGGTGCCGGCCTGCAAACCCAAAGGTCACTGGTTCGATTCCCCAGTCAGGGCACATAACCAGGTTGCAAACCAGGTTGCAAACCAGGTTGCAAACCAGGTCTCAAGCCAGGTCTCCAGCTAGGTCTCCAGCCAGGCCCGTGGCTGGAGGTGGGTGAAAGGCAACCATACATTGATTCCTCTCTCCTTTCCCCTGTCTCTAAAAATAATGAATAAAATATTTTTTAAAAGACTATTTATTTAATTATTTATTTATATGATTGCTTTTTAATATTTTATTCATTATTTTTAGAGAGAAGGTCAGGGAAGGAGGAAGTAAAGGAGAGAAACGTCAATGTATGGTTGTCTTTCATCTGCCTCCAGCTACGAATCTGGCTGGAGATATGGCTTGTAACCTGGTTGTGTGTCCTGACTAGGGAATCAAACCAGCAACTTTTGGGTTTGCAGGCCAGCACCAAAGGGCCTAAAAGGGCTTTTAGGCCACCAGCAAGGGCCTAAAAGACTATTTTATTAAACCAAGAATTTTAAAATAACCAAAAACAAAACAAAAACAAAAACCAAAACCAAACAAACAAAAAACCAAAACAAACCAAGAATCACAGAGAAGAGAGGTTTTCTTTTTTAATTATTAAATTTAATTTTAAAAACTCTGGGTATTTTGGTAAACCTCTTTTAAAATGTACACTTTTATTTATATACTTTTGTTTCATACACAATATATAGACATCTTTTTTTAATGCTTTATTTTTTTTAAAAGATTTTATTCATTATTTTTAGAGGGAGGGGAAAGGAGGGAGGAAGAAATGGAGAGAAACATCAATATATGGTTGCCTTTCACCTGCCTCCAGCTGGGGACCTGGCTGGAGACCTGGCTGGCAGCCTAGGTATGTGTCCTGACTGGAAACCAAACCAACGACCCTTTGGTTCTCAGACCAGTGCTCAATCCAATGAGCCATGCCACCTAGGGCAGCATTTTGTAATTTTTAGTGTATGTCTTTCACTTTCTTGGTTGGGTTTATTCCTAAGTATTTTATTCTTTTTGATGTTATTGTAAATGGAATTTATAATGGTTGCAAGCTAGGTCCCCAGTTGGGGATGTGCGAGAAGCAACCACATGTTGATATTTCACTCCCTCTCTCTCTCCCTCTCACTAAAAATAAGTTAAAAATCTTTTTTAAAAAACTACAAAATGTTGCTAAAACTAAAAAATTAAAGGCACAAATAAATAGAAAGCTATCTTGTATTCATGCAGGTTGTAAAACTTAATCTTGTTAAGATGTCTATGCAACAACATAGACAGACATTATGCTAGGTGAAATAAGCTAATCACAGAAAGACAAATACTGACTGATTCCATTTCTATGAGGTATCTAAAATAGTCAAATTCATGACTCAAAGAGTGGAATGGTGGTTGCCAGGGGGAAAGGGAAGAATGAGTTGCTGTTCAACAAGTATAAAGTTTCAGTCAAGCAAAATGAATAAGCTCTACAGATCTGCTGTATAGCAATGTACTTACAGTCAACAATATATTATACACTTAAAAACTTGTTAATAGGGTAGATCTTGTTATGTGTTCTTTTCAAAGTAATATTTTAAAAAGATGCTAATGTTACTCAAAGTAATCTATGGATTTTATGTAGTCCCTTTCAAAATCCTAATGCCTTTTTTTTTTTCCCCCAGAAATAGAAAAATCCAACCCTAAAACTTAAATGGAATCTCAAGGGATTCTGAATAGCCAAAGTAATCTTGAAAAAAGAAAAAATAAAGTTGGAGGACTTGTATTTTCTTATTTCTAATTTTGCTACAAAACTACAGTAATCAAAAGTATGTGGCAGGGGAGCAAAAAGGGGATGGATGTAATACACTAACAATAAAAAAAAACAAAAAAGTGTGTGGCAATGTCATGAAGACAGAGAAACAGGCCAATGTGATACAATAGAAAGCCTAGATATAAACCCTGGCATATCTAGTCAAATGCTTTTCAATAAGAATGCCAGATTTAGGCTCTGATTAGTGTGGCTCAGTTGGTTGGGAGTCTGGCAAAGCAAAAGGTCACGGGTTCAATTCCTAGTCAGGGAATATGCCTGGGCTGTGGGTTCAGTCCCTGGATGGGTTGCAAATGAGAGGCAATGGATTGATGTTTCTCTCTTACATTGATTTCTCTCTCGCTTTCTCCCTCTATTCCCCTCTCTCTAACAATAAATGAACAAACATTTTAAAGAAAAAGGAATGCCAAGTTTATTGACTGATTGATTTTTTAATTAAAAAAAAATTTTTTTAAAGATTTTAGTTATTATTTTCAGAGAGAGGGGAAGGGAGAGAGGCAGAAAGGGAGAGAGATATCAATGTATGGTTGTCTTTCACCTGCCTCCAGCCACAGACCTGACTGGAGACCTGGTTTGCAACCTTGTTATGTGCCCTGGCTGGGGAATCGAAACAGCGACCTTTGGGTTCTCAGGCCGGCGCCTTATCCACTGTGCTACCAGCCAGGGCCCAAGTTTATTTAATGGGAAAGGACAATCTTTTCCACAAATGGTGTTGGAAAAACTGGTATCCACATGCAAAAGAATGAGTCTGGGCCTTTATTTTACACTACATATATACGTAAGGTGGATCAAAGACCTAAACTAACTATAAGAAATCAAACAAACAAAAAACTTAGAAGAAAACTTCATGATACTGAATTTGGCAATGATTTCTTCGATGTAACATCCAAAGCACAATTAATAAAAGAAAAAATAGGTACATTTGTTTTCATCAAATTTAAAACTTTTGTGCATCAAAAGACTACTAAAAGAGTGAACAGGCCACCACCCATGGAATGAAAGAACATATATGCAAATCACTTATCTGAACAGAGACTTCCATTCAGAATATATAAAGAACTCTTACAACTCAACAATAGAAAGACATGCATAATCCAATTTAAAAATGCGCAAAGGATTTCAATAGACTTTTCTCCAAAGAAGATATAAAAATGGCCAATAAGCACATAAAAATATGCTCAACATCACTAGTCGTTAGAAAAATACAAGTCAAAACCATAATGAGATACCACTTCACAACCATTAGGATGAGTATTATTTTAAAAAGAAAAAGAAAATAAGTGTTGGCAAGGATGTAGAAAAATTGAAACCCTTTACATTGCTGTGGGATTGTAAAATGGTATAGCCACTATAAAAAATGGCATGGCAGCTTCTCAAAAAAGTAATAGAATTAGCATACAATCCAGCAATTCCATTTCTAGGTATGTACCCAAAAGAACTGAAAGCACAGATTTATATAGATATTTGCACACCCATGTTTATAGCAGCATTATTCATTCATAATAGCTAAAAGATGGAAGCAACCCAAGTGTCCATGGATGGATGAATGGATAAGCAGAAGGTAGTATATACATATGATAAATGTTATTCAGCGTTAAAAAAGAAGAAAATTTGGATACAAGCTACAACATGGGAGAACCTTGAATACATTATATTAAATGAAATAAGCCAGTCACAAAAAAACAAATATTGGATGATTCAACCTATGTGAAGTACGAGAGGAGTCAAATTCATGGAGAAAGTAGAATGAATGATGGTTGCCAGGGGCTTAGGGGGAGAGGAAATGAGGAACTGTTGTTTAATGGGTACAGAATTTCAGTCTGAGAAGATGGAAAAGCTCTGGATGTGGATGGTGGTGATAGCTGGACAATAATGTGAATGTAAATACCACTAACCTATACACTTGAGAATGGTTAAAATGGTAAATTTTATGTTACGCATATTTTACCATGCACCCAAAAGAGTAGTTGAGAGGTTCTGCTATAAGTTATATTTTTTCTTTAGACTCCACGTCTCACCTTACCCCCACCAATGGCTGTCTCTCTCAGAACAATCTTGATGATATCTGACCACTCAAAATATGCTCATTTTGCATGACAGACTCATTTGCCAATCTGACAAATCATTGTCAAATTGACAGTATCATACGCCAATCTCTGTGTGGGTATTTTCTGGATAACCTTAACACAGACCAATCAAACTATTTCTACAGCAATAGCAGTGAGCCATTTCAGTCAAGTGGCTTTTGATAGGGTGCTCAATCACTGTGTGTGAGTACAGAAGAAAAGGGTAAATTATTGTCCTAAATTTGTAGAGAGAAATTAGAATGCAAGCCTTCTCATGAACTAGGGTTGCCAGATTTAGCAAATAAAAATACAGGACACCTTATTGTTTTTTAATCTGAAATTCAAATTTAACTTGGCATCCTGTATTTTATTTGGCATTGCTCTTAAGTACTGGAAGTTGAAGAGAAGATAAATCAAATAGTCCAGAGTATTCTGGGGTTACTGAGGTTTTATCAGGGAGTCTAAACAGAAAAAGTAGAAAAGCTCATTGAAAATGTATTGATTACAAAAAAAAAAAAAAAAAAAAAAGGTATTGGTGCAGATAAGGAGGCCACACTTAATCCAGCTCAGGAGCCTCTCCCAGCTGCTTTAGGTTTCAATGATCCAAGACTTATAAAGATAGGTCAGAGGGTGAAAGAAGGAGAGAGTGAAGAGGGATAAATCAAAGCTACAAATACCCAAACTCCTGTTAGGCAGGTCTGGCCTCAGAAAGGGACCTTAAACACTTACCATAAAAATGAGAGGAAATCTGCCAGAGCCTGCCTGCCCTCTTTGTCCCTGAGGGTGCATTAATTTCCTTAACACCAATAAAATTTTGCCATCACTTTTAAACTTAAAAAACGAAGCAAAACTAGATTTTGATTTTGGCTCGGAGGAGAGAAACTGTGGTGGTAAGTGCTCTAGGGCCATACCACAGGAGGGGCACATGTCATAAATAGTGGGGAGAGTGGTGGGATCTCCCTCCTAGTAAGCTATACTGCCTCCTAGAACTCTAATCACTATTTTACCTGCTAACTCTAAGCCCAGGTAATAATACCATTAACTAGTGAAGCAACTACTTCTTAGCTTATTAACTCCTACAACTTTCCAGGCATTGTTTCATCACTCAGCAATATTATCTACTTCCCACGGAAACTGGGCCCAAACTTAGATCTCTGAATCCTGTCTTGCCCTTAGGTCATCCTCTTAAAAATCAACAAAAACACGTTCCAGGCTGTCTGTTCTTGGAGAATTCCATCTTTAAAAGGCCCATGTTCTTGTTTATTACTGACCCTGTTCATGTAGTGGTAATCCCTGTCTGACTCTGGTCTACTGAGATATAAATGGCCCACATGGCCTGATTTTACGACAGCAATATTTAGGAATCTTTGATATGTATGTCTGCCTCAACACTAGGCCTGCCTGGGATGTCTATCCTTCCAGTCTCTGAGGTGGTGGGTGGGAGCAGTTTGGGTACCCAGGAGATAAAGGGTAGAATAACGGAAGCTTTTCTTTCCTCTAACTTGTCTCGAAGCACCCCTGGCTTACCAGCTACACTGAGTCAGCTTTACAGGCTGTGGCTAGCTTCCAAGAATTCTTCCCCAGAGGGAGCAGTTAGGCTCTAGGACAAGAGCAGTGGTTCACCTGGGCACAGCCCTTTCAAGATAAGTTGCCTATCCTCTAAGGTACAAATCAAAATAATTTCTGCATCCCCAGCCCTGACTTTGTGTGTGTGTGTGTAAACATAAGTGGGAAACAGCTGATGCAGAGAAGCTCATGTGTAAATCAAATTAGATGCATTCATTGAAAGACGTAATCTATTCTATTTTATGCTCCCAAAATGAGCACCACAAATAACCTCCCCACCATGCCCTTCCTTTTTTACCCTTTCGTGTACCTAGTGACACCTTTCCCACTAAAGCACTCAGCTCCACAGCCTCTGCAGTGGGCTCATTCATTCCTCCATCCACCCACCCAATATTGACGGCGCGTTACCAGGTGTCAGACCTGGGCGTCCTGGGCGCTGCGGGTACAAATGAACAGTGTGTGGCCCTTGCCCGGTCCGCCGGGCCAGGCTGGCGGACAACCTGGGCAACAGGCTCACGGTGCCCTCCGCAGCAGGTAAGGGCAGGGGACTGGCGAAGGGCCAGCCCAAAGGTTTTTCTAAGGTAAAACTGGAGGTGCGCGAGAGATCCCTTCCCGGCTCGAGTAGGTGCCCGCTTGGGAAGCAGGCACCACGGGCGGAGGGCGCGGATCCGAACTGGATTTACTGCCGCAGCGGCGCTCCCCGGCTCCCCCAGGGCCGGCGCGAGAGATGCGGGTACCCCGATGACTAATGGGCGCGAGTCAGCCGAGCGGGTGTCTCAGAAGGGACAGTTTGAGGAGACAGTCGGGGTGGATCTGGGGTGACGCCCAAAGGGACTGGCGCCCACAGTGTTTTAGGTCAGCGGACGGTAAGGGTGGAAAGGTCAGGAAGAGGGCTGAGGATGAGCGGGGTCCCCAGGGTCGGAGCGGACGGGAGGCTGCGGCTGCCCGAACGCCGGGGAAGAGCTGAGCGGAAGGGCGAGGTGCTGAGGGCTGGATAAGCGGGAAGACAGAGGGTCCTCTCCTAAGGGATCATTCTGGACGTCAGGGCAGAGTGTCCGGGACCCCGCTGGGCCGCGAAGGGGCGTCCCTACCTGGTCTCTCGCCTCAGCCGGGTGGGTCCTACAGCTGCAGCGGCGACAGCTTCTCGCGCCCTCCAGGGGCTGCGATGCAGCGGAGACAGGCCGGTGCTCCCCCTCCTCTCCGGCCGGGTTGGTAACGTCCAGTCCCCCCTGCAGCCTCCAGGCCGATGGTCCAACCTGGGTTGCTCTCCAGCCGCCCCTCCGGGCAGCGTTGGTTCGGCCCACCGGGCTCTCCGGGCTCCCTAAGTTGGAGTTCTTGCTGCGCCGGGCGCCGAGTCACGCGCTGTGTTTTCCCGGCTGAGCGGCGAGGCTTTGGCCGTGGCCCCTCCTTCTGCGGCCCGCGCCCCGCCCCGAATCGCTGCTGGGTGCGCTGGCACCCAGAACCCGGGGGCGCAGGCCTGCAGGGTTGAACGGCTTGGGTGTTTGCTCACCCACCTCCGCCTAAGGCGGCGATGACCAACCCTCACACCCAAGTAGAACCTCTTGGAGAAAAAAGAAAAACAGCAAAACAAATCTCAGCTGAGACTGAATCACTCTCTGGGGTGGTGCCCAGGCTTTGATATTTTTAAAAGCACCCCATGCATACCCGGGATTAAGAAGCCCCGGTAAAACCTGGGACTGACGAAGACTCTCTTCTTTGACCAAATCTCTAGTCAGGCTTCTAGGATTCTTCAGCTGGATTTAGCTTCATTTCTGGCCTTATAGACTCCATTTTGAGCAAGAATCCTGGTAAGTCAGTTTAATGAAAAGTCCCCATCCTTGGTATTTGACTACCTCGGATATCTTACCCCCTTGGGCTGGCATCAGGAAGAATCCCTATTACCCGTGATATTTCATTAGTAATTGCTATGGTCTGAATGCTATGGTCCATGTGAGTGGTATAGACCAAGTGTTACAGTCCGAAATTCCTATGTAGACATTCTAATACCCAAAGGTATTGGTAGGAGCTGGCCAAAAAGTTTGGTTTTTCCCCTGAGGTGACTGACTCTAGTAGTTCTTAGTTGCCTTTAACTTCATTTGAAACAATTTTGTTAGATTGTATCATGACAGCTGTCAAATCAGCAGTGCATTAAAAAACCTTACCAAAATTGGTAAATTTTTGTGTAGCCATTTTAATATTGAAGATGGAAGAAAATATGCAACATTTTCAGCATATTATACTTTATTATTTCAAGAAAGGTAAAGTGCAACGGAAATCCAAAAATAATTTTTGTGCAATGTATAGAGAAGATGCTGTGACAGATTGAAAGTGTCTAAAGTGGTTTGCAAAATTTTGCACTGGATATTTCTCACTGGACAAAGTTGGGTAGAACAGTTGAAGTTGATAGCGATCAAACTGAGACATTAAGTGAGAACAATCAATGTTATACCCTGTGGCACACTCACATGGTACACCATACTCACTATACCCAAATCAACGAAGTTATTGGTGAAAATAAAAAAATGTGTCTTTTATTTTACAAAAACAACACCAATAACAACAACAAAACCCCACAAAAAGCCACATAAGGACTTTTTGGCCAACCCAATCAATACATGGGATCCTTTGGGAGGTGAGTACTTACGGGGGGTGGAGCTCGCATGAATAGGATTAGTGCCCCAGATCTCATAGACCTCCCTAGTCCAATTCTGCAGGTGAGGATGCAAGAAGAAGTCTGCACCCAGGGAAAAAAATGCCCTACTCAGCACCCTGATTTTGGTCTTCCAGTTTCCAGAACTGAGAAATTTTTGTTGCTTATAAGCTACCCAGTCTGTGGTATTATAGCAGCCTGAACTGACGAAGACTTGTAATTTTCCATCCACTGACCTACTCTTCTGTTCCTTGGCCATAAATCCCAACTTGTTCTTGTTGGGGTCTGAGTTGAGCTCAATCTGTCCCCCACTGCAAGACTTTGGTGGTCCTAAATTTGTCACGATAATCCCCCTTAAATAAAATCTGCCTTAAGTAAAATCTTTGAGTGTCCGGAATAATTTTTTCCTTTAGCAGAGTTCAAGTGCTTCCTGCTCCTTATGACAGACAGGGTGTGTGTGAGACTTTGAGAACCCTATTGTCTCCTTCTAGCCAAAGGTGGCGGGGGTGGGGACAGGTGGTCATTCGGCAAATAATTATTAGAAGCCCACTAGGCTCCATGCTCCTTGAAAGAGAGACTGAGACTTGTGCTCTAGCCACATTCACAGGATTCTTGGGTCACAGTCCAGGAAGCAGATAAATATCACTTTGTTAATGCATCTTCGGGCCTCACAAAAGTAGTGTGACCTGAGTTTTGAAGAATGAGTGGGAGATAAGGGTGTGGGAGAATCAACATGTGCAAAAGAACAGAGGGCAAAAATAATTGATATGATGGAGGTGTGGGATGCAATGAAGAGAGCACAGCAGAAATGGTCATGGGTGCCTAGCTGGCAGGGCTCAGTTGGAGCATTGTCCCTTATGGAAAAGGTCACAGGTTCTATCCCTGGTCCTGGCATGTAAGCAACCAAATCAATGCTTCTTTCTCACATTGATATTTCTTTCTCTTCCTTCCCCTCTCTCTAAAAGCCATGAAAATATCTTTGGTTGAGGATTAAAAAGGGAAAAAGCCATTTCTGCAATCTGACCTCAATCTTTAAAAAGAAAAAGAAAAAAATGCTTAGGAGCGAGGTGATGAAGAACTCCTGTGGCATACTAAGGAGCTGAGACACCTATAAGCAGTGAAGAGACACTAATGGGCTTTATGCAGATTATGGCAAATCAGGTACAAATTTTAGAAATAAAATTTTGAGAATGAAGCAGAGAGGGCTTGGACTACCAGCAAGACCCATGAAAAGAAACATTTGTACATTTAAATGGTCCTGGGTGGGGACCTATCTCAAACTAGGCCAGTTAGAATCCTTTCCCTGAGAATCTGAAATTCAAGGAGAGAAAACCATACCCTTATTCATGGCTATACTTATCATGGAAATTTGAAAACTCTTAGTGACTTGCCAAATGGCCTGAGTGGCAAAGAAAACCAACTTGCCTGAGAATCAATCTGTTGCATAGTGAGAGAGGAAACCAGTCTAGACACAGAGATGAGTCCCCAGATTTTTGGAGCCTTCCAGCACTCTGGTTCCACTTTTTCCTGAGGCCCAGCTTCATTCCTTCCCTGGGTTAATAACACATATCCTTCTATCCAGTCAGTGTGGGTTACTACCTTGTATTTGTTTTAAGGGATAACTTCCAAAAAGGTAAAATCATGAGTCTTATACAAATATAAACACATATTAAACCTGCTAATTAGTGAGGGAACCAGTAAGATACTAAAACCAGTTCAAATGAGGATTTGACTTCTAGAAATGTATGTTCTCTACTGGACAAAATTAATTTGCATCATTGGGAACAGGAATTATTTGCATTACTATGGACAGAAACGTCTGCATTATTACCAGCATTTGAACAGATTTGCACTTTGGAAATCTCACTCTAGTTGGAGAGTGTGAATATTGTAGTAGAGGGGAAGGTAAACAAGACCAGTACAGAGACTCTGTGGTAATTATGATGAGAAATGAGAAGGTCTAAATTGGGGCAGTGACTGAGGGGTTACACACGAGGTGATGGAGTCAAGAGAGATGAGACTTTAATTCAATGTGTTATTGAGGGCAGGTTGGAAGGGTAGAGTAGAGCAAATAGTCTAGGATGAATCCCAGGATCCTCCAAATGCCTAGTCTCCAAAACTCTTTGCATGTATCTTAGAAGATTTGAGGCTAGAATTGCAGGGAAATGCTGGGGCTAGGATACTGCTCCCTTGTTTTCCTGTTACTGGCAATGGTAAGTAAGGTTACTTTCCCCAAAAG
Organism: Noctilio leporinus; assembly: GCA_004026585.1. NCBI lineage: Eukaryota > Metazoa > Chordata > Mammalia > Chiroptera > Noctilionidae > Noctilio > Noctilio leporinus. The sequence goes on from PVIW01004340.1 coordinate 94,014, forward strand.
TCCTTAAAGAAAAAGGTACAGGTGAAGCAAAGGGTCCTGTGACCTTTCCCTGTTCTGTCCCCGAGAGGCTGTAGATGAGGAACAAATGTGAACCTGGCCTATGTATACTGGAATTGCCTCTGTGTTTTTGCTATTGGCACTTATTCAATTTAGTGCAAGGAAAAGGATTTCCTTACTCAACCCAACTTCAAAAAACCCCTCAGGGGCTGTCTCCAGGAATAAAGCTTTATTAACATGTCCTGACTACTGAAATAATTTTTAAACTTCAGACTTTAAAATGAAGGCTTTTCCTATTTTTTCAACTTGGCCTTATTGCAAATGGCCATGTGTAGTGTGTTCAGTGGGCAATGGGGGTGGTGCTTAGATGTCTATTTTTTCCCACTTCTTTCTTCTCCTGTCTCCAGCTTGCTAACTCTTTCTCAAGAGTTGAGCATGGTGGAGGGAGAAGAGATGAGGATGGTTCTTACTCAACTAATACTACCAAAAATTAATTGTACTGCTTGGCATCTATGTAAAGCTGACATTTCTCAAAGAGCCCTTTCGGAGGTTTTTCAGAGATTCACTCCCTGTTGGTGATTTCTTCTATACCCAGTTACTTTAATGTGGGCAAAATTCTTTCCATTAGTTGATCACTTACAACTCCTTTAGAAATATCCAGGCATATAAAAATAATCAATTTTATTGAAATTAGCATACATTAAAATGCACACATTTTAAGTGTATAGTTTGATGTTTTAACAAATGTATACACCATATAACCACTCACACCCCTTCACAGGCAATCAATTCCACCCTTAGGCAACCTTATACCTAATTAGAAATCTAGGAATTTAACCTTCTGCTGAGGTCTCCTCGATCTTTCAGATAGTATCTCTAACAATATAAAGAAACCCTACTAGGTCCCTTACATGGCCTATGGGGAGCACCCCTTGTCCTGAAAAATAATGGGAGCATAGGTCAGTTTCAACACAGCCACCTTGTCTTGCTCTGCTGGAGAACAGATAATTAATTGTTCTCTCGCTTTTTAGATTTTCCAGGTATAAGTCAGACATGAGTTCTCAGTGTTCCAGACACATTAATCATATCAATATCTCCAAGTAATTTCCTTAAAATCCTCTCAACCTGCGCTGAACTGGGGTAGGGGTAGGGGGACTCAAAGCCTACTAGCAATTGGGTCTAAAGATCTTTTTCCAATGTCTGAATTTCTGTCCCTTTTCTCAGCGTGAGGTGATTAAGAGTTGCAAACTTGTTTTACATACCCCTCTTAGTGCAAGTCTTGCACAGTCATCTCACACCTCATTTTGGAATGTGGCACCTGCTTGCTGTCTTGGATCCTCAGCAGAGCCTGCGATCAGATCTCCTGAGATGCATATATACGATTAGAAGAGGATGTCAATACTTTAGGGGTTTGAGGGGATGTTATTGGTCCAAACTGTACTTTTACAAATTCCTTAGATGGGAGACTATGAGTGAACATGTTACATAAAAAGGGCCCCCTAAAGTAAAACTGGAAATTAGATTCAAAAGGACAAGATTCATTTTGAAAGAACATGGTAAGAGACAAGTTTAAGACAAGTAAGTGGTGGCAGATTTCATTCATTTACTCATTTATTGAAAAGCATTAATAATACAAGTGCTAGCAGTCTCCTGGGTGATAGGAATAAAATAATAAAAAAAGACACAAAGTTCTTGTCTTCAAGTCTTGTCCTCTGTCTTCTGGCAGAGAAGACAGAGAAATAAACCACAATTAAAATAGGCATGTGAATGAAAACACATTCAACTTTTGGGAAATAAAAATAAGTGTACATCAGGTTGCAAACCAGGTCTCCAGTCAGGCCTGTGGCTGGAGGCAGGTGAAACGCAACCATACATTGATTAAATAAATAAATAAGTGTACAATGTGCTCTAGTACAAGGAAGAGGTATCCAACTCAAGAATAGGAGCTTTGGTGTCAGTAAAGTGTCCCAGAGGAGGCAACCAAGGCTGTGATTGAAGAGCAGGTCAACATTTGAGCTTCATGGAGGAGGGGAGTGTATTGTAAGAAGACAGAACTGAAAGAGCAAAGGTATAAAGGTTTCTGGAGATAGTGGAAAATGTGAGGAACTGCACATAGTTTGGTATGGCAGAAATGAAGATAAGAAAAACTAGCACCAAGGTAGGGAATCTATGATGAGTCACTAAAGGATTTTAAACTGGCAAATGACATGATCTTACTTATACTTTGAAAGGTAATTCTCTGTGGTGTGGAAAATGAATTGGAAAGAAGCAGAATCAGAGGCAGGATATCAGAGAGGTGGATGTTACCATGACCTAGGCAAGAAAATGATGAAAGAAATGGGACTGGGGATGAATAAGAAGGGAAAGATTTGAAGACATTTCTATGGGTAAATGGAACTTGGTAACAGAATGGATTGGATTACAAGAATGGAAAGGAGTAGTCCAGGAAGACTTCTAAGTGTCTGGTTTGAGGTATAGTATTTATTGGATGGTGGTGCTATTCAAGGAAACAAGAAAAATGAGCAGAGAAGCAGATTTTAATTCTTTCATTTCATTTGTACATTCAATAGCCATTTATTAAAGGCCCTTTGTATGCTATGAATAGATAAGTAAATCAATGATTAAAATGCCCTGTGAAAAGTGTCACTGTTAGAGGTATGCACAAGGGAACAATTGAATAAACATGACAGGTATATAAGTCATGTGGAGGAATTAGAGAAATTTCTTGGAGGAGACAATGCCTAATCTGAGTTGCTTTTAAAACAAAATTGAGGTGAAATTCACATAACATAAAATTAACCATACTAAAGTATATAATTCAGGGGCATTCAGTACATTCAAAGTATTGTTCAACCACCACCTCTATCTAGTTCTGACTATTATGAGTTTGAAGGGTGACTAGGAATTTGCTAGATGAAGAAGGGGTGAGGGAAAGCATTTTGGGATATGAGAACAGCATGTTTAATGGCATGAGGACCAGAAATCGCATGATTAGAGTGAATGCAGAGGGGGGAGTAGTGAAAGACAAGGCTAGAGAGAGCCCAATAATAAAATGTCCAAATTTTAACTTGATTCAGAAGACATGGGAAACCTTTAAAGGATCCAAAGCTGGAACTTGACATGATCAAGCTTGCCTTTCAGACAGATTACTGTAGTGATGCTTTGGATAGGAGGAAGCCAAGAAGGTAAGTTGAGAGATTTTATGCAGTAATCAAGATGAGAGATGATCAAAGTCAGAACAAGGACAATGGTAGTAATAATGGAGGGAACTGAAAACAAGACATAATAAAGATGCAGAATTTACATTACTTGATGACTTATTAGACATCAGACTAGAGGAAGACTACATGATGATTCCCATTATCTGCCTTGGGTGACTAGAATGATGGTAGTGGCATCCTGGAATGCAATTTTGGGGGAAATGATAATTGTAGGTTGGTAGGTTTAGTGTGAGTTTCCTCAGATTCAATAAATGAAAGGTCTTGGAGTCAGTTTAATAAATGGATCTGGATTTCATATGAGAGATATTAGATAGAGCATTGAGAACTTTTTGTTAGTAAATGAAACTAAGAGCTTGGATGACGTCACTCAGGAAAAATGTACAGAGAAGGAGGAACAGAGAACCTAGTACTGATCTTTAAGAATCATTATTTAAGGTGGGCTAAGAGGATAGAGCTATATTGTTAAAAAATGTGGTCATATTGAGGTCAAGATAAGAGTTTAGCAGCAGGGGGCAGAAAAGCATCAGGGTTTAAAAGGGAGAGAAAAGGCAAGTAAGGGAAATACTGGTTTAATTTGAAGGGGGAGGACGGTGAGGTCTGTGGTTCAATGATGTGCTTGGACTGTGTTATTGTCCCTGGGGCCCCAACATACATACAAATATCTCCACTCCAAAAAAAGCAATTTATTACTCCATCAACTTTTACAATTTCCCAAGTACATACAATTTCTTCTCAAAATAATTTTATGGGATGAAGGTAAATGTTCACCAATTGTGGCTATGTCCCCTTAAGAAAAGATTTAACTCCCTGCAGTCTCCCCCTCTGAGTTCTGAGGCCTGAAAAGATATCAGTTTTGGGGTCAAAGGCATCAAAGAGAGGGGAAGAAGCTGTCTTTAAGGCAAGAACCACCTGTTTTTTTGTTTGTTTTTGTTTTGTTTTGTTTTTTATACAGAAACTCCTTCAGCTTCCTATGACCAACTTTTCACGGACGTCTCCTCCTTTTACTACCCAAGGCCAGCAAAAGGCTCATCCTTAATCCCCCAGGTAAACCTGAGAAGAGTGCCTGCAAGAGGCTGTGTGTGTGGCCCTGGCAAGGTTAATGGTTGCTCTGAATATGGAAAATGGAACCTAGAGTAAGCTTCTTAAGTTCTCTTTCCTTTTCTTTTCAGCACACCTGCCTCTCTTCACCCACTACTTCCACAGTTGCTTGTCTGAACTAAAACTTAGAAGGGTTGGTAGAAAGGAGGTCTAGTCACTTTTTCTTGAAATGCTGCAATTATGACAGATATTTGGGAGCTTTTTTTTTTTTTTTTTTTCCTCACCTTACCTGGCACAACCTTGTAGAGAAGGAAGAGGCTGAGCTCTGGAGTGAGAGTGAGAGAGCAGGTTTATGCTGCTTTCCTTACTAAGTTAGATAAATATAAGGGATGAAGAGCAATGACTGACTTCTTTGGGGTTTTCCTACAGGCTCCTACTTTTTAAAATAAGAGCTGGTTTTTCTGGGCCGCTTGTACTTCATAAACTTGCCAGAAGTGATGAGGGGCCCAAAGCCCTGTTTGTGGGAGAATGCGTAAGCAGAACGTCGTGAGCTCGCATGTTTCAGTTTACTTTGGTCTGGGAGAGGCAGTGGATGTCTCATGCGATGAATTCCATCAATAACCTATAGTCAGAGAGTAGGGGTCAGGCTTTTTATGCATAGAGACAAAGGCAAAGAAGGTCATGAATTATACATTTGGGTAGATTTCCTGTTCCACTCACCTTATCCACATTGAAGGGCCATAATAGTGGTTTGAGAAACTGGTAACCGATGGCAGGCAACATACAGAGGACCATGCTGAGGATGACACTCAGCCACAGTTGGGGAATGCTCAGAGTGTTCCTTGCCACACCTGTAAATAATGAGCCAGGAGGGGAAAGGCTTAACTAGAACCTAGAGGAAGGGAGCTGTCAACCAGAACTTAGATACCTCTGCAGTCCAAAGAAGGAAGTATAGATTTGGAGACAGTTTAGTCTTCTGAGAAATAACATTAATGCAAAAGAATTGCAGTGAGGTCCTTTGTACAGCCAGTCACTGAATTCACATGCCTTTGTCTCCCTCTAAAGGCCAGCAAGAAGGGTGGGAGTAGGTTATAGGGGCCTAGCTAGAGCCTTGGCTTGGACACAGACGACTTTGGAAGAGAAAAAATGAATGGCTTGATGAGATGTGGGGTCCAGCTACATCTACGTATCTACTCTCTCTGTATTTTTTCCTCATTAGAGTGGAGATGAGAGTCAAGGAAAATTAATACAGGAGACAATAAGGCAGCACACCACCATGGAAAGAATATTGGACTGGGAACTAGGAGACCTAGATTTGACTCATTTAAAGTGGTGCTAATGATTCTTGCCCTATGTCAGAAAATGCTTGTAAAGATCAAGTAATGGAAGAAGTTTGAAAATATCTTAAAACTCTATAAGGTAAAGTGTTTCCCCACTTTGTCCTTTTAGGGCAAAGACTATGCCTTATCCCTATATATTATACCCACAGAGCCTAGCACATAGCAATAGTTTCTTAGTAAATATCTATCAAGCAAATATATTGGGTCACACTCCCCATTCCTACTTCCCACACCCTTGCCACACACTAGGCAGAGCCTTACCTAGGAATTGGAAGACATTGGGGAACATTAGGCACAAGCCATCACTGTACAGGAAGAATAAGATGCAAAAGTAGAAACCCAGGCTACCCCAGGTGAAAAAGTGGTTTATCATCGTCCAGTAAGTTGTCTCCAGGGCAATCTGAAAAACACTCTCTTATGTGCAATATTCTGTAAGCCATCTCCCTTCTCCAATTCTGTAATGAAGGACTCCCCCTACCCAACTTCCCTTCCTCCCTCTCTTCCAGTCTCCCCATCCAATCTCCTTACCCCCTCAACCCTCACTATCCACACCTGCATTGTGACCACACAAAGCAAGGAGGTCTGCACTATCAGGGAGAAGGATTGGTAGTCGGAGATTTCCTTCCCATCACTTCGCACTGAGTTGAAAATGGTCCCCATGGGAATAAAGAACAGCACGAAGGAACTGTAGATCCCATGGACTAAACACTTCAAAAATTCTTTCTTGTTGAAATAGAGGTTGTGCTGGCCTGGCTCATACAGCTCTGGGAAGCATAGGCTCCATGTTTCATTCACATCCTGGAAGCACCAGAAGATGAGGAAGGCTTAGGAAGGTGCCCTCTCCATCAGATTAGAGGCTTCTCCCCACACCATGTCAGCCGCCAGGCCACCTAGGAACTTCCTCATGGATTACTTGAGAAGTGAAACCAGAGAATAGGGCAGTGACCAGAGGCACTTCCTGAAGTCTCTAGGCAAGGATCTAGGGAGTGGAAGAAAGCTAGGAGGTCCAGATGGTGGGAAGGACCTAGAGGCAGTTAGGCTAGGGGACTTTGAGAAAGGGGGCAATTAGGATTGGGGTAGCTGGAAGGGAGGACTGGTTCTTGGGGTGAGGGAGACAGCTGGGCTATGAGACTCCAGTTGAAGTGTTCCTTTAATTGAATATTCAAAAGCCAGTGGGAGGAGAGAGGAAAGCCAATGGGGACCAGTGAGCCCCTGGGAGGTATCCATGTTCTGTGATGCTCCTCCCATTCCCATAGCTACTGGTAAACTTAGGAAAGAGGATTTTCTATGTGGATGACATTTAATTATCCTCATCTCTTAAATCTGACACTCTGGATAACACAGCTTGGGGCTTATTTTGAGAAGTTGTGGATGCCTAGAATGAGACCACTGAAGCTTGTCAAGACTGTTGAGTGATAACTCATCCCTCTTGCTGTTCTGAGGCTGGCAGCTACTTTGTGGAGAATCTTCCTTCCTACCCTGATGGAGAGATCAGGAACCATGATCTCATGATGTCCTCTTTCAGCTACTTTATTTCTCTTTGAAGATTCCTTTTCTATTCCATGGGCCCAGGACTGGAGGTTGGGGTAAAAGAGGAAGGAAAGATAGGGCACCAGGACCCCCAATGCCCAGGAACTTGCTGACAGGGACAGATGGCTCCCCTAGACTGACTCTGTAAAACTCAAAAGTATCATACCCATATTCCCATGTTTGGTCTTCAAGGAGCCTCACCTAAGTCTCCCTGCATTGGCTTCTCTCCTTATCTCTGTATGGTCTCTCTTCTCTTGAAGCCCCTTGCTTTACCTAGCCCTGCCCCAATGACTATTTCCTTTCACTACTTTTGTACATATTCGATTTACTGTACAGCACAATTTCCATGCTCCTCTCTACAGAGATAAAATGGGTGCAAGAAAACTTGGATTTCCAAGACTGGTAATTATTCTGTGTGGAGGATTCTTTCTTTTTAAAAATTTATTTATTATTTTTCAGAGAGAGGGGAAGGGAGAGAGGCACAGAGGGAGGGAAACACCCATGTATGGTTGCCTTTCACCTGCCTCCAGCCACGGACCCGGCTGGAGACCTGGCTTGCAACCTAGTTATGTGCCCTGGCTGGGAATCGAACCAGCGACCTTTGGATTTGCAGGCTGGTGCCTTATCCACTGTGCACCAGCCAGGGCAGGATTCTTTACTTTATCCTGTGATACCTCTCCTGGTGATGAGCTCCCTTCCTGGATCTAGAAATTATTCCATTTATACTTGACTTTGTAGAACTCAGCTCTTCCGTTTTTCCTCACTCTTGAGAATGCTTGTCAAGGGCCCAGGGGCTTCAGCCCTGACTAAGAGGCTTACTGCTAGTCTTACCTGGTCAAATAGACTCAAGCCCAGGACAGGGAGGGAGGTGTAGACCAAGTTGTAGAAAGTGATAAACCAGGTATCATAAACTGTCTGGAAGAATACCAAGGAGATTTCTTAGACTCTGCTCTTCTCCAAAGTCCCAGCTCCACCTCCCAGATCCAGGATAACCCCCTCTTTTCCCCACATACCTGTCACTACACTAACTGAGAATAGGATTTGATTAGATTTCAGAAATCTAAGGCTGCCTTGTCTCTATTTTGTCCCACTCTATTTAGAACTCTGGCGACCGGGCTGAGGCAAGGCAATATCAAGCTTAATTGTGGCCAACCTTGCAAAGTTGATTTGGGCCAACCCTACCATGACTTACACTGCCTCTCCCTCCACAGAAAGGACCCAGAGTGGCTGCTAGGGAATGCTAGCTATCCCCTTGAACCCCCAGACCTGTAAGCCTCTGGGAGTTTTTTCTTTATCTGCTTTGTGGCATTCAGTAGCTTCTATAACACTGGACACTCAAACATTGGCAAGTAGAATACACCTAATGCCCCTTCCCTAAGCTAGGTACTCCATCCTGGGCCTAGAGAGGGCTCCTATTCTTAATAGCCACAAGAGGGCAGCATCACTCTCACACACACACACACACACACACACACACACACACACACACACACACACACACTCTCCCTAACACCTCCCATAAACCAGACCTGCTTTGTTAGACACTGCAGGTATACAGGTCTACTGCTGACTGGTCCTCTGAGCCTAAGGCACCAGAGATAGTGGGGATCTCCCAAGATAATTTTTCCTGAGGTTGTTTCTCTTGGGAATCTTTGAAAGACTCCTGAGAAACTTCTCATAGAAAAAAGGACTTCCTGTGGAACATTTGGAAATTCAAATGTCACTTCTCCCTACTATGTGGGGGAGATTTCATATTCAAATGTGGAATTAATTCATTAGAGCAGACCTAGATACACAAGAACAATAGACAGGGCTTGCTTAAAATAAACCTTTCACTAAACAATAATAGGTCTGGGATGTGACTACCCACCATGACCTGCCCGGTTAGAAATTTATTACTTATATTATAGCATTATTTTTTCTTTCTTTCTTTTCTTTTGTTTCCTAAAGATTTTATTCACCATTTCTAGAGAGAGGGGAAGAGAGGGAGGCAGAGAGGAAGAGACATCAATGTATGGTTGCCTTTCACCTGCCTCCAGCTATGGACCTGGCTGGAGACCTGGCCTGCAACCTGGTTATGTGCCCTGGCTGAGAACTGAACCAGTGACCTTTGGGTTCTTTCTTTTCTTTTAAAATAAAGATATGTTTTTTAGAGAGAAGGGAAGGGAAGCAGAAGGAAAGAAATATCAATGTGGGAGAGAAACAGTGATTGGACACTTTCTTGTCCCAACCAGGGATACAACCCACAGTCCATGTTGCATGTGCCCTGACAGGAATAGAACTGGCGACCTCCTGCCTTGTATGATGACGCCCAACCAACTGAGCCACACTGGTCACCGCCATCCCCAGAACTGTAGTAGTCAGTGAGACAGACATGAGCAGAGTAGGAATGATAGGCCACGGGCAGAGGGTCACTGGGTGGTGAACTTCGGGTGCCTAACAAGCAAGTTTTCCTTGCGCTTTCTCCTTCCTAAGCTCCAAGTGCCCTCCTTTTGCCTCTGTAACTTGTTTCCTGAGCCCATTTCTTCTATAGCTCACTTCTTCTACCTCTGTGACTTTCTAAATAAACTTTCTCTTTTAGTTAAAAAATTTCATGAGAGCAGCAATAGTGTGTTTTATTTTGGGGGGAAGGAGAAATAAAGGAAAGCGATGTTTCTAAGTATGGCGATAGGTGAACTGCATAACCAGCCTATCTGGCAAGACCCAGAGGCCCCTGATGCTTAGTCTGTTCCACCAAGGCTACTTTGCATGATCAAACACACACACACACACACACACACACACACACACACACACACACACACAAAACCAGAAAGAAAGAAAAACTCCCAGATCCAGGAATTTCCTCCATTATGTATATATGTTTGGAATCTCTAGGTCTCTTACATCAGGGAAAAGGTGAAAATATCTTATGGGAGAGTCAGAAGGTAGGAGTCAATGCCAAGTCAGAGCCAGGCCAGATAAATTAGGGTTTGGAAATCTAAGGTTAAGTGTAGGGTCAGGAGATGGGATAAGCCTAAGGGAGGAGCTTTACCAATGGATGGCAGCATGTCATAAATTTGGCCTCTGTAGGAGAAAAAGAGTCTGAACTGGCTGAAATAGGGGTAACTATAGAGAAGACCCAGTTGACCAAAGTGGGAAATGCCATCTGACTTCCATACCTGCGCAGAGAACCCATTGTAGAAGGAGTACCAGAAGTGCATCAGAGTGAAGGCAAAGTTTTTGTAAAAGAAGTAGCTGAGAAACTTGCACATGCGATTATAGGACCAACGGCCATGCACCAAGAGGAGACGCTGAAGGTAGTGGAACTGGGAGAAGGAGAAGTCACTGTTGAGAATGGCCTGTGCTCCCTCCTGGCCACTGATGCCGACCCCAATGTGGGCAGCTGCAAAAGAAACCCCCGAAGTTTCTCAACCACATATCTTGTTTGCTGGGCTCCCAGCCCGGAGAGTGTAAAAGGAGGGCAGAGATCATGTTGTATAAATCCCTTATTTTACATTTGGAAAATAGGTCCACCTCAAAACTGCACTTCCTTAGTAGAGCTTTTTCTCCTTAGTGGGTTGCCCCTCCCCTACAAGTCAGAAAACAGCTAGTTAGATCTGCACTTTGTTTTGGATGCTGCTGCTCAAGAATGCCTGGCATGTTTAGTTCTGGAAGCTGTCCCTGACGGTTTTTGCACCTACTACAGCCATTTAGGCTCTGTCCTACTGTTCATATGCTGAGGTAAAAATTTCTTGATCTCTCTTGAAGCAACTTAAATTAATTAAAAGTGCAGGATGAATGCCAATCTAACATAATATCTCATTCAGTGCCTAAGTTTATCTAAGGAGATAAAATCCCACTGTTGGGAGAAGTAAATGATTTGCACACTTCATTAGTGTTCTTCAGGAAGCCTAAGGTGACTTTTTTGTTTGGATAAAACAATGGTTATACTTGATGGAAGATAAGACTGAAGTTCCTAAAACTTTTAATTAGTCTGTTACAGTGAAGGCCAAATTCATTGATTTTTCTGGCACATACCAATTGCATTGCTTAATAGAATAACTGAAATCTTTAAGGCCCCAAAGACCAGAGAAGTTATAAAAACTGGGGCAGAGAGAGAGAACACTTCTTACTATTGAAGTGGAATATCTGCTAATATTTCATGTAGGGAAAGAGGCTGGACTGGAGGACCTCTAAGATGTCCATACCAGTTGCTAGAGGCTAAAAACATTTGGCTGAAATTAAAGCCAGTTTCAGCCATTTGCTTCTCTATTGGTCTGAAGCCTCAGTAAGTCTGGTATTCTCCTCCAGCCAGTAGTACCTGAGGGAGGAAAAGATCCCTGCATTGGGCCTCATAGCTAATTCCTTGTCTGGGTGACTCTGTCTTCAGCCTAACTTTGCTCAGGCCTACAGCCTTCAAAAAAGAAAACAGATTATGACTCCTACCCAAGGGTCCTTTCTGTGGGCTCTGATGCCATCTCAGAAAGATGGTGTTCTTGGGTTCTTGCAGGAGCATTATTGATATGTGTATGAATATTAAGTGAATGAATCTAAATGTGTGTACATAACTGTGGATATGAGTTGATGTATGCATGTGTAAAAAATGGGAATGCAGGTACAGAGGAGCATGAATGAAAATGTAAAATGGTATCAATGTACAATAGATTGTACATTGTTATGCAGGAGAGTGAGCATTAACACAGTGTCACCCAGATCAGTTTTGTTCATGGAAGAAGGAAAGGGTAAGCCCAGGCCTAAGGGTTACAGTCCCCCACCCTTCACTTGCCTTTGATCATGCTGACATCATTGGCCCCATCCCCGATGGCCAGAGTCACCCACTTCGTGTACCTCTTCACCAACTCTACCACCTGGGCCTTTTGAAGGGGTGTCATCCGGCAGCAGATCACCCCCTTGCACAGGCATGCGGTTCGCAGCAGTTCCAATTCCAGGTTCCCTTCTAGAGCATAGGCCTGTAGCACCAGGACACATTCACATTTTAGGTTGACCTGCCTAGGCCCTTCCCCTCTCCTCCCCTCCCCTCCCCTCCCCTCCTTATACTGCAGAGGTCAGGCATAGCTATTCCCAAGGTGTTTCATCCCCAAGTGAGGCCAAGCTCCCACGTCAGTTCTAAGCATCCTCACATCTGATCCAGCTTCAAGTGGGAAACCAATCAGGGTCGCTCACTGGGTCTAATGAGTTGACTGGACTCTAAGGCTAAGTTTCTTTTTGGAAGACCTGATTCTGCTCACTTCCCTCCTTCTCCTGAGTGACAGGCCACATCAGTAGTGAAGAATTTGGGTAAGGAAGGAATATGCCCTTGGCTTCTCTTTCCTCATTATTCTTGCCTAGGGCAGGCTTGGGAAAGGTGTTTGTCAGGCAAGGATACCAGAAAGAAGGGGGAACAGGGTAACTTATGGGTCTTGAAATTTCCCTAAGTGGGCTGGACCTAGAAGAAAGTTCCTTGGAAGAAGAGAACAGAGTTGTAGCTCTGTGTTGCCCACCAGACTGTAGCCATTGATGATCAAGCCATAGTTGCCATTGGGCACCTCCTCAGGTATCCTGATGGGCATTTTGGGCTTCGTGGAGAAGTAATTGTTGATTGAGTCTGATTCCAGTAGAGGCTCGGGTTTCATCTTATTAAGTGCTGACCTGAAAGTCAAGAGTAGTGGTTAGTGACTGACCTGAAGCCCCAAAACCTAGGAAGGAAAATGTACCCCAGAGTGAAAATGGGCAAGGCAGATTAGAGCAAAGCACGAGCCAGGGCCTCAGACTTGACTGCCTCCTGAGACCTGCCATGGCCTGGAGTCTCTGACCATCCACATACCACACTTCTCCATCTCCCCCATCCCCACTCCAACCACTTGAGCCCACATCAGTTCTAAGCATCCTCACATCTGATCCAGCTTCCAGTGGGAAACTGATCAGGGTCGCTTACTGGATCTAATGAGTTGACTGGACTATAAGGCCACAAATTTCTTTCAAATACTTCAGGCTTTTTGTTCTCCCCTCCTCCATTTCCTCTCTATTCCTTCTGGTAGTGTGGGGCCATGTTGGGTGAAGAGATGGGTGGGAAATCTTGCATCCAGAGACAGGCTGTGGCAGCTCTCTCATCTGTACCTGAGTTCTTGCTGAACGGTTTCATCATCCTTGCCTTCCACAATAAACAGCCCATCCATTTCATCCACAAATATATTACAGGCATAGGCAATGCTTACAGCAGTCTCTGTAGGGAAGGGGGAACACACGTTGTATTTTGACCAGAACAGGGTATTTTCACAGTATACAATTACATGGATGTTAGTGGTGGGCTGCAGAGCCCATTGGTCCACATTTGTCATGGATGCAGTTGAAGTGTATTTTTCATGAGTCAGTGGAGACACTATTCAAACATCCACAGGAGGCTGTCTACTTGGTACAGACTTGCAAATTATTTATCAATAATTAGGATCATTCTGGCTTAGCCTTCTCTACAAAGCCTTTTCCTAGTGCTTAAAGCAATTCTAGTTTGTGTCGACTTCTCCAGGCAGTCAGGATATATTCCTTGAACAGAACTGTGCACATTTCTATGCTAGATTTTATGGGAGACTAAGCTATGTTCAGGTTGTAGTCTTTCCTTTACATCAAAAAACTGGAATCCAGAATAAATTCATACTAAAGGGAAAAAAAATTTAAATTACATCCTGAACCTTGGCTGCAAATGGTATTAATAATCAGAGAGTTGCAATTGTCAAAAAATCTTTCTTGGAGAAAGGCCTTGAGGATGAGTAAGACTTGTTTAGCAGAAGAAAACATTCCAAATGGGGAAACAACCCAGAGGCCCCAGAGCAGGAATTAGTTTGTTTTGGGACACACTGAAGATAATGGTCACATTAAAATGGAGAGACGGATGCATAGGCAGCAACAGATTATCAAGGTCTTGAAGGCCAGACAATCGAGTCCAACTACTTACCACATAGAGTTGCTGTAGGTACCTGAGCAGAAGAGTAACATCGTAAAAACAGAAAGTTTTAGAAAGATTAAAGGGATGGTTGTTTGTAGGCTATACTGAAGTTAATAAGGGTAAGAAACAGAGATCAGAAGTTTTCGTAGAAGTTCAGCCAACAGTGGGCACAGGCTGATAACATTGCCAAGAGAATCTTTCAGAGGAATTGACAGGACATAGTGAGAGAAGGAATCTTTGGGACAACAGAGTGGGTATAGTCAAGGACAACTCTAAAATTTTTAGCTTTTAAGCTCCTGGATGACATGATGGCTGTGTCTTCAATGCCTAAACAACATCTGGCATAAAGTAAATAGTTAGAAAATAGTATGTAAGATTGGGAATGGAGTTGTCTGATAAAGATTTGGCCTGGATTATAAAGTAGTTTTCAAATAAATGGATATGAAAAAAAAAAAGAAGAAGAAATGGCTAAGGTGGATAGGGAAGAGGATTGGTCAGGTGAGGTACCCCTGTTTACCTTGCTTATCTCCAGTTAAAACCCATATTTTAATTTTGGCTTTGTTCAGCATTTTGATTGTTTGAGGTACTCCATCCTGCAGCTTATCTTCAATGGCTGTGGCGCCTAACAGCTTCGAACAGAGATATCAATGAGTGAGGAAAAAGGAGAGTCACAGCATTTAGTGCTACCCGACAATTCAGCTGGCGCTTCAGCATCCTCAATAAGCTGGCTCTGTCCTCGCATGAAGGCCCCAATGGTATGAAACTCAGGACACTTACCTTTCAGCAGATGTAGCTTTCAACCAAATGCTGAACATAGACTATTAGGGGCCAAAGAGGGAAGAGGCTTGTCCAAGTCATGCATGATGCTGTGTCCCATTTCAAAATTATCTGTTTTTCTCAACACACCTTCACATCTGCCTTGCTACATAGATAACATGCTTCCTGGCTTTAGCCTCCAAAAGCAGTGGGTTCCAGACAAAGGATCCCCTGCATCCCATTCCAGTTTTCTTTCAGCCGTACAAGAGCTTAGGTGAACTTTTTACCCACTATGGCCACCTAAGGTTTTCAAGGCCTTTTCCCATGCAAAGGGAAATTTGATTAAAAGCACCTCAGTCCTATGTCTTCTCTCTATGATACCCCAACAGTGCTGACCATAGGGATGGGCACCAGGGCTGAGTCTGAGGAACTGACGGACAGATGACTAATTTATGCTAGGCCATCTTCTTGAGGTCTCTTCTCAGATATTTCTTCACAGTGAATAATAAACAACAACTATGCTTTGCCCTCTTAAACATGTGTGCATGCACACACATGAGGGTACTCCCTACTTTTCTTCCTGGCTTTATTTTCTACCATAGCACTTTCACCATCAAACATAATATATATATTATTACTTTTTTAAAAAATTTTATTGTTGTTGTATTACATCCATCCCCTCTTTGCTCCCCTTATATATTACTTTTTTAGCCTGTTTTGTCTACTGTTATGTGCTCAAGACTTAAAATAGTGCTTAGCATATAGGAAGACCTTAATAAGTATGTCAAATGAAAGTGAATATTTTTCTCTTGAGTATTCTATCAATTAATTCTGAATTATCTAATCTGTACATTATTCAGATCCTGACTTCTCCCAGATTAGTTAGTTTCTGTGAGCAGCTTTGGGAAAAGGAACACTGACAGATGATGATATTTATAACCAGGGCATTTTCATTATTTATGAATCTCAAAGATCCAGTATATCCTGTTTTAGCTTGGATTCTAATACCCAGTATCCAGAGAGAGTCTGAACCTACTGATTTTCTGATAGTCACTCTCAGAGCCCTTGCTCAGTCTGCTGACAGCCATCCCCCATCATTCCCCTAGTCTGTCCCTGGCTTCCTCATACTCACCATCAAGTCTTTTTCGATCTCTTCATAGACAGTTGACATTTTATCCTCCCGATTCTCCAAAGATAAGCAGGCTTCACTGTGCTTCTTGCTCCAGTCATGGAAGAATGAATTGTCCAGTTCTCGGTAGGCCACAACGAGGGTGCGAAGGCCTTCACTGGCAAATTCCTGAAAGACATGTATGTCTGTGGGCCTGGGCTGAATTAGGGCTGAGTGAAGCGAGTGGCAGATTGACCCTACAGGTGCTGTCTGCCTGCAAAATAGGGTTTAATGGTTAGTACCATGGGGTTAGTACCTAGCCTCACTAGAAAACAACTTTCTCAGCAAAATGTCCTACAGATTGGGCCAGCATTGCTGGGGGTAAAGTTTGAGAATACTTCTGACAGATAAAAGGTTTTTGTTTCTACCTATATTGTTAGGTAGTTTGCTGTGTGACTGTGGGACAAACCAAGCCTTCTTGATTTCTTTCTTGTAAAATTGGGATAATAATTCACCTCCTATAGAGAGGATAATGATGTCTATAATATGAGTATGAAGGGAGTAATAAAGTAAAAAAAGGAATTGTTATAAAAATAATCAAAGGTATTACTATTTTTTATAAGCATACATTCATCTTATTTTCCTCTGTCTCTGCCTTTCTTCATCAAGTATTCAATGGATGTTTCAAATAGCCTACATATTATGTGTTTGTCTATAGCTGGTTGACTCTGCAGTGTTAGTAAAGCCACTGCTGAAATGCTCTCTGGGTGAGCTAGCATCTTTTTGTTCCTTGGCCACTATGATGTATCCTCATCATAGCTAGCTATCTTGCAAAAGTATATGCTTGGTCACAAGGGGGGCCAGGTGAGAATGTGGGTGGCTTAGGACAGAACTCATATCTAACTGAGGGTGGGTTAGAAGCAGATTTTGTACATGAATAATAGCTCTACATGATCCCTGTTATAGTGAGCTTCAAAATAATTCAATTTGGCATCATGAGAACAAAGAGAAATAAAATTTATCATCTTAATATTTTGCTCTTAGTTCCCCGTGTAACTCCTGAGCAGCTGATGTTAGCTGTCAGGTGAAATTAACAAAAGGAAGTATATGTAGGGAATGCCACACAACTAACATCAAACACTCAGGAATTACACAGGGAAACCTTTGTACTGTTGGCAGGTAAAGCTATGAAACAGAAGCCTGAGAGATCTTAGAGACTTCTTAAGAAGGAATAGATACAGCAGGAACTGATTTTGCATAGGATATTTATAACGGCAGCTGGCAAGCATAACAATACACTGACAAATTCTTAATCCTTCAACAATTAATTGAGCAGCCTGTGTTAACAGTATTTCTTTTCTGTTCTGATTGGCAAACTAGTGCCCTGGGGTTAAATCCAGACTGTCACTTGTTTTTGCATGGCCTGTTTGCTGATCCCTGTTATAGATGTCCTGGAGTTATGCTTCTATATGAGTGCATTTTTGGAGCTTGACTCATAGGTTTATCGTCAGCAGTTAATTGTAGTAGAGTCAGGCTCCACTATGGGTTTCTGTTAAGGCTGATGGTAGAAGCACATTGAAAGATCTGAGACAATTTTATGGCCCCCTCTGAAGCTAGTCTATGGAAATGCTGTCTGAGAAGATAACCTTATTTATGTGTTCTGAAAAATTAAAAGATAAAGAGTTTTCAGATTATCCTATAAAAAAATGCTGTGACCTCTGGGAACACTTAAGAGCTATCCTGTTGGTTGGACACAACCAACTTTTAAAAACACTTGAGAGATAACATAGATATCATAAAATTCAGCCTTTTAAAGTATATGATTCAGCGTTTTAAATAAAATTTGCACAACCATCAATGCTATGTAATTCCAGAATATTTTCATTACGTCCCAAAAGAAAACATACCCTTTAGCAGTCATTTCCGCTCCCTTTTCTCCAGCCCCTGGCATTACTCTACCTTCTGTTTCTACAGATTTGCCGATTCTGGACATTTCATATAAATGAAATCATATAATATGTGGCCTTTTGTGACTGGTTTATTTCACTTAGCACAATATTCTCAGGGTTCATCCATGCTGTTCATTACATTGTGCCAGTACATTAGCCCTTTTTGTGACTGAATAATTTACTATATGGAGATACCACATTTTATTTATCCATTCTTCCATTGATGGGTATTTGGGTTGTATCTACTTTTTTGCTATTGTGAAGGTGCTATACAAGTTCGTTCATGTACAAGTTTCTTTGTGGATGTATATTTTTCTCATTTCTCTTGAGAATATGCCTAGGAGTAAAATTGCTGGGTCATATGATAACTGTATGCCTAACTTTTTCAGGAACTGCCAGACTATTTTCTAAAATGGCTGCATCATTTTACATTCCCATCAGCAATATAAGGTTAGGATTTCTCTATATCCTTACCAATACTTGTTTCTGTCTGGTCACCTTTGTTATTTTAGCTATCCCAGTGATTTGAAGTAGTATCTATGGTTTTCATTTGCATTTCTATGATAGGGCTAATGACACTAAATATCTTTCATGTGTTTATTAGCCATTTGTTCTTTGACTTCTGACTATGTGATAATATAGAGTCAAGCCAAAATGGCCTAATAGCATTTTCTCTAATCTATTTTCTCTTTAAAATATTTTTTTCTGATCTGCTCTTTCCTCATCATATTCCCTGTTCTATTCTCACAACCTTCTATATATCCAGATATAAGGGTAGAAACCCCAGAGAATATAGATCTGGTTTTCCTTTCTAGTGCCAGTAGACTGGAGCTACTTTCTCTTTCTGATATATCTCAAATCCTAGAGGGTGGAAGTGTAGTGGGGTAGGTAGTGATAGTGAGGAAGTACCTTTGGGAATTCTAATTCTGTTGATAACAGATAATAAATAGTCCCCTAAACATCTCAGGCTTTCTGCTTCATACCTTCAAACTAATCTGTTCTCATTATAGCTGGTGGGGTGGGATGGGGCCTCCCATACCAACAGGTCCTATTCTGACGCAAATTCTAGATTTGACTACGGGACCTCCAGAGCAAGGGACTGAAGTGAAAACTATTTGGATAGTGCTAAGTGCTACCACAGACACAATCCTTGTCATGCCCCTGGGATCTTGTGTCATCCAACTCCTTGACAATGTGGTTGATCACACAAAATAAGGTAGTTTTTATTGTTCCACCAATTAAAGAGTCACACACACTAAATCCCATATGGAAACACATTGAAAAAGGAACACATGTGGACATATATCCAGATATATAGAACTACCCATAGCCTCCATCCTCTTCAACCTAAACACTTACATCTAAATGGTCCATGGTCACATCTCTGAGGGATGTACAGGATGGATGAAGCAGCTGACAAAGGATGGTGTCTGCTCCCTTGCAGAACAACATTACCCGGTCTTCAGGTGTTCTCACTAAGGATAAGCAAATCAAGGAAAGTAACCATTAGGCATCCTTTGTTACAAGAACTTGTCTGGGCCACCGACAGATGGCAGGAGGCTGTTCCCATGACACTTATTTCTTTTATTTATTTATTAAAAGATTTTGTTTATTACTTTTAGAGAGGGGCAGAGAGGGAGAAAGACATTAACAAATGGTTGCCTTTCACCTGCCTCCAGCTATGGACCTGGCTAGAGACCTGGTTTGCAACCTGGTTTGCAACCTGGTTTGCAACCTGGTTATGTGCCCTGGCTGGGAACTGAACCAGCGACCTTTGGGTTTGTAGGCTGGCACCTTGTCCACTGTGCCACCAGCCAGGGCCCCCATGACATTTATTTTTGATACATTTGGGGGCTAAACAATCTCTTCCATGGGTTCAATATCAACTGTGGGAGACTGATGCAGAATCACATTTAGTGTCTCAAGTCCAAGTTGCATAACAAAACTTACACCTAGTAAGGACCAAGGATGAAGAATAACTCAACCTAATTGTGAAAAAGATAATATACGCTTCCCCTATATTTCTGCCCCGTCTCTTACTTTAAGTTCAGGATTCATGCATTTATTCTTTGTTCTTACCTTAGCTTTAAGGAAAAGCCACTAATCAGGAACATTAATTAAATAAGGGCCCCTGCATATTGTAGCAAGCTCCCACTTGTGTATGTAAGATAATATAAAGATATGTGACACAGAGAGTGGGGATGTCTCTGTGTTTATATTTCACGCGTAGTACCTGCGAGAAGGCATGTGGATGGGGGAAAATATTTGTGTGTAGTTTAAAGAGAACGTCAATGCGTTAAAGTATATAAAAGGCAAATAAGGGGATTGGATCTACAAGGAGGGGCACCCACCAATAACAGACATCCTCTTGCGCACATTGCTGAAGTCCAAAATAGCCAGCAGTTGGTAGACTTTGGTCTTCCCCATTTCGACTACTGTGATTGTCTCAGACGTACGGGAGCGCAACACAAAGCCAAAGTTTCTGGCAGCAGTGACCAGAGCACCTTCATCTGGGGACTGAGCCTGGTATACCAGCTCACCTGGCAGGAGAAAATTGGGCAACCAGAGTCCACAGAGATGTGCAGCTGAAGTCCACCCAGAAGTGACACTGTCTTCCAAATGGCTTAAATAAAAATGGAATGCAAGCGGGGACATCTTTCTTCAAAAATCCCTCATGATTTGGCCCTAAAAGGCCAAATTGTATAGAACAAGTCAGTTTTTTTCTTCCCAATATTTTCAACTTATTTCACAGAGCTGAGTTAGTATTACAGAGGAACATTATATACACAATATATACAGATGAACAACACATAGGCAGTAACTCTCCAACTTAAGTGGGTAAAAATGGTCCGGGGGCCTTGTTAAAATGCAGGTTCCTTGGCCCTACTCAAGCCTACTGAATCCATCCAGAATCACAAAATCTGAGAGAGGGCCCATGAAACAATTTTTAACAAACCTCCTGGGTGAGGCTCACACAGGTGGTCCTGCATAGAGTGCTCTTGTGTAAGACTGGCCAAGCTTGAAATAAATACCACTAAAAGATAATAATATTGATGGTGTAATAAACAACTTAAAATATATGTGAATGAATATTGTCACCTTTGAAACTCTCACCTTGGGAAGCTAAATGACTCACTTTGTTGAGCCAGTCTTTCTTTCTTTTCTTTTCTTTTTTTTAATTGTTGTTGTATTACATCCATTCCCTTTTTGCTCTCCTCTGTCCCCCTCCCCAACTACCCATTTCCCCCAAAGTCAATCCCACCTGTTGTCCATGTCCATGGTTCCTTTATACTAGGTTCTTGTCTAGTCTGCTCCCGTTCCTTGCCTCTGCCTCCCTCCTCCCCCCAATT
>PVIW01004340.1:115324-135652 GCA_004026585.1 Noctilio leporinus
TGACCACTGAAGGCCTATTCACTGTATTCATATATTTGGTTCTGTTTTGCTTGTTGTTAGTTTTGTTCATTATTGTCCTGTAATGGGTGAGATCATATGGTATTTGTCCTTCACTGACTGGCTTATTTCACTAAGCATAATACTCTCCAGTTCCATCCATGTTGTTGCAAAGGGTACAAGTTCCTTCTTTCTTTCTGCTTGTAAATGTACCAAAGTTTTTTTATTTTATTTTATTTTATTTTTTAAAATTTTATTGTTGTTGTATTACATCCATCCCCTTTTCCGAAGTTTTTTGATCCAATCATCCACCGATGGGCACTTAGGCTGTTTCCGGCACTTAGCTATTGTAAATAGTGCTGCTATGAACATAGGTGTACATAGGTTCTTATGAATTGGTGTTTCAGGATTCTTTGGGTATAGTTCAAGTAGTGGAATCACTGGATCAAAAGGCAGTTCCATTTTCAGTTTTTTAAGGAAGCCCCATACTGTTTTCCACTGTGGTTACACCGGTCTTTCAATCTGATATTACTCAAGGCATTTCTTGAGCTCTTATTTTAGAATAGCACCACAACCCAATTATTTTGGATTATTTCAAAATATACCTCAGGCTATGGTGCTATTCTCAAAAAAGGATAATTTAATTTTTAAAAAGTTATTCATAAGATATATCTAATGGGAAATTAAGACTCTTTTCTCGTGTGTTTCCTACCTTGTCACTCAAGGTAGAAAATAAAGACATATCCGAATATGCTTCCAATCATAGCATATTGGAATGTCAGGCCCAGAAGGACCTGTGGTGGGTTGGGAGTTCATGGGGTCAGGAGATACGAAATTTGGATTCTTATCTCATCTCTGCCATTCTTAGTTATAGGATTTTAGGCAAGTCATTTAATCTCTTTTAGCTTCAATTTCCTTCAAAACTAGAACCATTTTTCTTGTTTTGCTTACTTTAGAGGGCTGTTGTGAAGATTGTGGGAGATAATATAAATGAAAGCAATTTATAAAACTGAACTAATATACAAATATAAGGTGTTACTAATAGTTGTATTATATAAAGAGTACATTAACTTTAAGTGATGTGACTTTGTTGCCTAAATTATTGTTTGTTAAGAAAAGAATCTCAGCCCTGGCTGATGGCTCTGGATAAGGCACTGGCCTGAAAAACCAAAGGTCCCTGGTTCGATTCCCAGTCAGGGCACATAACCAGGTTGCAAGCCAGGTCTCCAGCCAGATCCATAGCTGGAGACAGGTGAAAGGCCTCCCTCCCTTCTCCTCTCTAAAAATAATAAAAATCTTAAAAAAAAAAAAAAAAAGAAAAGAATCTCATGGACATGAACAACAGGTGGGATTGACTTTGGGGGGAAGGGGTGGGTGGGGAGGGGGACAGAGGGGAGCAAAAAAAGGATGGGTGTAATACAACAACAATAAAATTTAAAAAAAAAGAAAATCTTATAATTAGTTATTCTCGTTGTTTCTTAAAAAGGCTTGGATAAATTCATGGATGAGATAGTTATACAGGTGGGGCAACAGTTGTTTGTATGGAAATTATACAATAATTAATAATAATACAAGAAGAAGCTCAGGGTATTCCCATCTATAAACCTACTGTTGCCCCACCCTGTATTATGTTAGTAGAGAAACTAGGATATGTGGGGATACTTCATTTTCAAATAACAACAGGACAACTCTATTCATCCTTCAGGAAGTCTTGTCAGAGACAGTGTGGCTGACCTTGGGGACAATTCAGATGGATTCTATGACAGAATATCATGGAGTCTCAAGGTCAGAAGCTCCCTACATAGCACCAAGTTTAACCCCTATCCAATGCCTGGATGAATCTGTTTTTTTTTTTAAAGATTTTATTTCATTATTTTTTAGAAAGAGGGAAAGGGAGAGAGGCAGAGAGGGAGAGAGACATCAATGTATGGTTGCCTTTCACCTGCCTGCAGCCATAGACCTGACTGGAGACCTGGCTTGCAACCTGGATATGTGCCCTGGCTGGGGAATCGAACCTGCGAACTTTGGGTTCGCAGACCGGCGCCTTAACCATTGTGCTACCAGCCAGGACTCTGGATGAATCTTTTTAAGATCTCCATTGACTAGGAGCTCATTACTTAATGACTATCCATTCCATTGCTGGGAATGGAGCTTTCCTATTAGAAAGCTCTTTCTTAGATTAAGTCATTACAAATTATATCAGACCACCCCCACCTCCAACCAGCCTAGACTCTATGACATATTCTCAGTCCACAAGGCCTCAGGCCCCTTCTCACCTTCCACTTTCTCCTCTATCATCACAGTATGACATAATGAGAGTGAGAGGAAAAACAAGTGCACCCAGCGATCTCCCATTTTCACTGCTTCCACCAAAGTCTTGTCATAAAATGAAAACTTAGGATCAGCTAGTTTGTTGTAGGAGAAGCTGACCTTTTCTGTTTTCTGAAACACAAAGCCAGAACAAACTTCTCAGTAGCAGCTTAACACTTTTTAGTAAAAGGTCAATTTGGGAGCAACTTCTGTAATGTGATAAGAACTCCGAAGAGAAAAGCAAGATAAATGGAGGAGACCCTGTGCTGCTTTCAAAGGTCTTTTTAGCTCTGACCTGGACCATCCATTCATTTGGGCCAGACAAGATCCATCCCATAGGAAACAAGCTGAGCCTTGCCTGGCAGATCCTCTTTACTCCCTTTCTCCCCCAGCTATCCTGAATGGCTAGCTTCTGTCTCTATTTTTTCAAGTCCCAAATCCATGATAATCAGACCTGAGGAAATGAAAGGGTGGCTGCTCCCTATTAGTAAGTGGTATCTGGAAAAAGTCTTGTCTCTGGCTGTCCTCTGCCTGACTTGGGGAGCTGGGAATCAAACTGAGTCCTGATATCACTGTGTCACACTATCCCTATTTAAACCCGCATGGGGCCTAGAGAGGAATACTGCAAGACAGAGGCAAGGCTGCATTATAAGGAATCTTCTGTCTACAGCACTTGCTTCATATTTCATTTTGAACTATTTTACTTGACTTGTCAGCATACCTGACTCATTCCCACCTCAAATGCATGGTCCTTGACTTGGCTTCAATCTTTGGACCTATTATTTACTACCATTTTCCTGGCTATGACATAGATATGATTCTCATTCTTCATTTCAGCCACCTCGGGAAACCTTTTTTTTTTTTCCCTCTGGTTTAATTTGGCCCTGAGGCTCTCTCATCGTCACCCTGGAGTGCAATATTAACAGATTTCTTCAGCCCATACCATAACTCTCAGGGGTATTTCTCCAGTTCTTTGTTATTGTGGCACTGTTGGGCTGGGCACCAATATGTTAAGTACAGACACAGTTGTCCTGCTGGTGTCATGTTGGGGTAAAGGAAGTTTTTAGTGGGCTATATGGGTTCTTTTCTACACCCATATAGATGGAGTTCTGTCACAGCAGTGAGGAAGTGTGGTTAGTTCCAGAGCCAAGCCCTAGACCTGGCCAACCACAAAGCTGTGAACTCTGAGAAGTTTGTGGGCTCAGTAATTTAAGATAAGTCGTTATATAGCATCCCCTGAGGCTTTTTTAGAATTGGGCTCTTGTACTGGCAAGCATGCGTTCTTTAAAACTAGAAGCTGGTGAGTGATGAGCAATAAACTAAGAGGCAGGTATGAAGGTGACCCTGTGTTAGCATCTTATATGCAATAGGGAGTCACAGTAATTTTCTGCTGAAAGTGACATAATTGTATTTATATCGAAGAAAGTCCTCTGGTAGCAGCATGAAGAATATATTAGAACTAGCAAGATGAGAAGCAGGGAGGCCAGTTTGAAGGCCATTCAGTAATTCACAAAGTAAATGATTAAGTAGTGACAATCAATGTCAAATTAAGGGGATAGTTTGAAAACATAGGGAGCTAAAATTGATAATAATGTGGCTATGAGGAGTGAAAGTGGGAAAGTGTTAAGAATAATGTTATATTTCTTAATTGGGCCCCTGGAAATGTGCTATGGTCAATCAGTAGTGGGAGGAGGAGGAAGGGGAAAGAGCAACAGTTTACTCCCTAGAAGCTATAACTTTGTCTATATAGTCAAGGTCATTAGCAGTCTTCCTGGAAGTGAGAATTTAAAGCAAAACATTAATTCCCCTTCCTAATCTCTTTGGATGGATAGGGCAGTAATTTTCAACCTCTTCATCTTATAGCACACATAAACTACTAAAATTCTGCAGCACACACACAAAAATATGTTTTTTGCCAATCTGACAAAAATCAGTATAATTCTCATTGATGTATAAAAATAAAATAATAATAGCAATTGCCTACATTTTTTGTCCCAAAGGGACATTTAAAAATATCAAAAAATAAAATAAAACAAAATATCAGGTGACTACACTTGTACATTAAGGATTTCTGGTACCAAGAATTAACCAATCAGATGTAACCTTACTATGTGATGTAACCAATAAACTGCAACTCTATTTATATGACCTATATACGTATAGTTCAAGACAGGGCATTCACACTGGACAGCTATTGTTGTGTTGCTGGTGTTGTTTTAATTTGGCAATCTAAGGGAAAAGATGCCTGTGTCCCTGACTATAAATAGTCAGGTATTGCATGTTTAAATTTTTTTGGAGCACACTAGTTGAAAATCACTGATATACAGATGAAGCAGGAGTTGGGAGCTTGAGTTAGCTGACTGCTATATAAATCAAGTGGCTAAGGGTCTGGAATTGGTTCCAATAGTAAAGGGGTAAGGTGAGGACTATCCATAACAGAGGAAGCCCTCTGAAAATATACTTAAAATCATATCCATGAACAAAAGCTGAGATCCATCCAACACTAGAGAAAATAGTTAAAATGACCAGTAAAGATAGGAAGAATAAATAGGAAGATTTTTTAAAAATATATTTCATTTCATTATTTTTAGAAAGAGGGGAAGGGAGAGAGGCAGAGAGGGAGACAGACATCAATGTATGGTTGCCTTTCACCTGCCTCCAGCCACAGACCTGACTGGAGACCTGGTTTGCAATCTGGTTATGTGCCCTGGCTGGGGAATTGAACCTGCGACCTTTGGGTTCGCAGGCCGGCGCCTTGTCTACTGTGCAACCAGCCAGGTGGAAGGTATTTTTATAATTGTGTAAGTTAGGACTATTGAGTGTCCCAAATCCTGAAGCTACAAAGAAAAAAGACTGGTAGATTTGATTACATAAATTAAAAAGTTTTACACAGAAAAAAAAAAAAGACAAAAGACAAAAATGGGAAAAATAAGTGTAATGTGGCAGACAAAGGAAGAGCTGTTATTTTTACTATATTAAAACACTTTTAGCCCTGGCTGGTAGCACAGTGGTTAAGGTGCCAGTCTGTGAACCTAAAGGTCGCAGGTTCGATTCCCCAGTCAGAGCACATAACCAGGTTGCAAACCAGGTCTCCAGTCAGGTCTGTGGCTGGAGGCAGGTAAAATGCAACCACACATTGATGTCTCTCTTCCTCTCTGCCTCTCTCCCTTTCCCTCTTTCTAAAGATAATGAAATTAAATCTTAAAAAAAAACCCAACACACTTTTAAATAAGAAAAAAAGGCAAAGACTATGAACAGGCTATTCATAAAATAAGTATAAGTGGATAATAAAGTCATCAGGAAGGGGAAGGAAAATAAGCACATAAAAATGATTCAACCTGATTAGTAATCAAAGAAATAAATGAGATGTCATTTTTCATCAATTACATTTCTAAAGATTAAAACATTGTTAACCTTGGCTAGTGGCTCAGTGGATAAGGTACCAGCCTGTGAACCCAAAGGTCACTGGTTCAATCCCTAGTCAGGGCACATAACCAGATTGCCAAGCCAGGTCTCCAGGCAGGTCCAAAGCTGGAGACAGGTGAAGGCAACCATACATTGATGTCTCCCTCCCTCTCTGCCTCGCTCTCATCCCCTCTCTCTAAAAATAATAACTAAAATCTTTAAAAAAAAGTGGTGAGGACAGATGATGATGATGATGATGATGATGACAATGACGATGATAATCCTCACCTGAGGATATGTTTATTCATTTTACAAAGGAAGAGGTGGTGGGGAGAGGAATACGTATGAGAGAGAAACATCAAATGGTTATCTCCCGTACGCACCCCGACCAGGGATCAAACACACAACCTAGGTATGTGCCCTGACCAGGAATCGAATCTGCTATCTTTTGGTGCATGGGAAGATGCTCCAACCAACTGAGCCACATAAGTAAGGCAGGTTATTTTTTTTAAACAGAAAAAAAACCCCAATAAAGCTATTTTCACTTTAAAACACAAACCCAAATCTCAAATAAACACAGGTCATTTATATAATGCTTTCCAATATTATGGTGCCAACAAAAGCTTTAATATTTCAGGGACTAAGGGAGTTCCAACTTGTGTTAAAGGTGCTGCTGTGCAGCACGGTCTCTCCCAGCTCCCACATGCATTCCACAGGGAGCCATAATCACTCACCTCCGAGACTTCCACCCTCTGCCCGTTCCTGTCATAGACAGCACCTGTCGGTAAGGAAAAGCGCAATGAGTTACTTGACAAGGGTTTTAAAGAAAGGTTTAACTTTTTTTTTATTGTGCTAAAATATATATAACATTTGCCATTTTAAAGATTTTTAGTGTATAATTACGTAGCATTAGTTCCATTCGCAATGTTGTGCAATAATCTCCACTATTATTCCCAACACTTTTTCAGCATCCTGTCCTTTGCTCCTTATTGCCAGCCCCTGGTAACCTCTAATATTCTTGCTGTCTCTATAAATTTGCCTATTCTAGATATTTCATATAAATAGAATCATAGAATATTTCCTTTTGTGTCTGGCTGCTTCTTTTATTTTTTTTACAGCACAAATTTTTACATTTAGAATTAGCCAGATAGACTTGGTTTTTGTTGGTAACATCCAAAGCATCATAATCTGGAGCCAGTCAAATGTCTGCCTTCTTCTCTCCACCAGGCCTAATCGGGGTGTTGATCTTGGCCACATCAATGTCAAAGAGCTTCTTCGGAGACTGATCAGTTGCTTGTTGGCCTTGACACCCACAATGAACACAAGTGTACTGTTGTTGTCTTCTATCTTCTTTATGGCTGACTCAGTGGTCAGGGGGATCTTGATGATGGAATAGGGGTCAAGCTTGTTTCTCCTGGGGGTGCTTTTCCTAGGATATTTAGACTGCCTTAGGAGCTACAGTGTCTTTGCCTGTGTGGTGTAAGGATCTTTTCTTTTTTCGGGGCCGTGGATGCATTTTAGCTCTGCTTGCTTTGCCTTCAAAGCCTTTACTT
This sequence comes from Noctilio leporinus, assembly GCA_004026585.1. Lineage (NCBI taxonomy): Eukaryota > Metazoa > Chordata > Mammalia > Chiroptera > Noctilionidae > Noctilio > Noctilio leporinus. Next base: position 122,590 of record PVIW01004340.1, read on the forward strand.
TGGCTTTGGAAAGGGCAGGGGTTTCCTTTTTTGCTTTGGGCTTATTTCATTTAGCATAATGTTTTCAAGATCATCCACGTTGTAGCATGTGTCAGAACTTCATTACTTTTTATGACTAAATCATATTCCATTGTTTAAATATACCACAGTTTATCCTTTCATCTGTTGATGCCATACATGGGTTATTTCTACTATTGGGCATAATACTGAAATAAACGTTAGCATGTATCTATCACTTGAATCCTGTTTTCAATTTTTTTTGGCACTTATGTAGGAATGGAATTACTGGGCTATATGGTAATTAAAGGAGGGTTTTTAAAAGCTTATTATTTTGATTTTATCATACTTGACTTACACTCAGGCCACCCAGCCCTCAATGCTACAATAAGCTTTATTCCCTAAGCCAGTAGTAAGAAGAAGGTATCTGCTTGGGTCCTAACTCTTCTCCCTTAAGTATGAGTGAGGTGGGGCTGGAAGTTAGTCACTGGGTCTATGAGAGACTTCATACCTCTGGAAGCTCTCCAGTCAGAAAAGTTACCTAGGAGAGATGTGAAAATAGGGCTAGAATGTTTAGGATTCTAGGCCAGTGGATAGTACAGACAGAACGAGGTGGAAGGCAGTCTGGGGCCAAGCACAGAAATACTCATGACCCTTTTCAACCTTATCCAGCATATGGTAAGGTCTAAGAATAAACCAAAGAGCAAGATCCTTACCCAAATCAATTCTTCCAAAAATAAGCTTTCAGAGTTTACATATATGAAACCTTGTTTGGCGGTGGTAATAGGAAATATTACAGTGCTCCAGCTTTTTTTTTTTTAAATTTAAAACTATTTTTTAATTGAAATGAAGTTCACATAATATACAGTTAACCATTATAAAGTGTACAGTTTGGGGGGGGTAGTGCATTCACACCAAATTTTGTGCAACTACCACATTTTTCTAGTTTCAAAGCTTTTTCATCATCCCAGAGCATCCTATGTGCTCTAGCTTTTTAGATGTGATTGTCTTCCTTTGTTAATTAGTGCCCTGGACATGAATGCTCACACACATTAGGACACTATCACAAAACAAGCTTATGATGAAGGCATGAAATAAACAAGGAACTGGGCATAGGAGACACTGAGAAAACTCTTGACTACACTTTGATGGCTTCTCTCAAGACTGTTTATTGGTCTGAGGGAGAATCAGGAAATTAGCAGCTTCAGTAATATGCTGGTTGCTTCTGCTGATTTAACATGAGAATGAACTGACATTCCCAAGACTTTAGAATTTCCTTGAGGACAGAGATTAAATCTGGATATTTTGGTATGTTCAATGTCTAACACAATGGATTGCATCTACAAGGTACTACATAAATACTTTTTAAATAGAACTGAATAGGCTAAGTGATCTTTTGCTTAGTAAACAGAGAAGGCTATGAGAGTAAGAGGCAAGTGTGCATTTCAGAGGCATGTAGACTTAGAGCTTGATTAGTCTTTAAAACAATCTGCAAAGTAGTTCTCAACACTCAGGAAAAACAGGAAGACATGCATACCATATAACGTCCCATTAATAGAACATTTGTTGAAAATCATGATGTTCTGGGTCAGGGTTCCTGTTTTGTCGGAGAACACGTATTTGACCTGACCAAGCTCCTCATTAAGGGTGGTGGTGTGAGCCTGTGCTGGTGTGTTCTTTAGGGTACAAAACATCTTCTGATCCCAGTTGATATAGTAACTGTTGCCCAGTCTTATTATCTCAACGCTAAGGAGAAAGCAAGAAAAGAAGGGTCCTGGGTCAGAGCAGGGCAAACACATTATCCTGGTTTCCTTACCAGTCCTGTGGCAGGTCAGGGCCGGCCTCAGAAAATCATAGCAGAGGATCTTCCTTAGATCATAGGAAAGGAACCCTGCCATCAGTCAACCCAATATAATTCTGACTTTGACCATTATCACAAAAGGCATTACTATCTGGATCCAGATATACTTGATTACCTTTGCTGGGGCATTTCCCCTTTCACTCTTCTTCCAAAACATCTAAGGTAAGTCAAAAATTTTGAACTTTTGCAGTAATGCAAGGCCTGACTGAATTAAGAGCTAACTAATAAAAGACTGCCTAGGCTTAATTAGACAATTATTGCTGCTATCATGTAAATCCATTGGTGGTGGTGGTGGGTGGGGAGAAACTTTAAACACTCAAGTTTCAGAAGAAGGGAAGATTGAGCGACAATCAGAAACAGCTGATAGGAGCTGACTATCTGATAAATTTCTGGGCAGAGACAGCCCACCTGTGCGTAGCTTCTCCCCCAAATAGCCTTCTCTTCATTTTATCTGACTTTTCCCTGTTGCCTTTGTCACATTCCTCTTCTGTTTCAAATAACATGCCTTACAGATGCTTTATGGTTAATAAACATCTTCATTTTAAAACAGTGGACTTTTAAGAGGCCTTCTTTCTATTATAATTCATACTTAACATGTTAGTTTAATTGTTTCATCAGTAACCCCTGTCTGAGAGAGTTGCATTGAGCAACATGGATTTTTTGCTTGAGTTGAAGGAGGAGGTGCTCAGGCCCACATTTTTGACTCTTATTTGTTGTGGACTCCCTTCACCATACCAGCCACAATAGCATCTCTTGAAATAGGAACATTTAATCACCCTATTTCTTTCCTTAGAAAGATCTTTGCTGCTTTTAGGATAAAATCCAAACTCCTTGGCTTTACAGTTAAGGTTCTCCTGGATCTGATCCTAAACTACCATCTAACATCAATCTAGATTATTCACTGTTCTGTATCCAGATAAAGATTTAAAAACACCTCCAAACCTTGGCACATGATAATCTTTCTGCTTGCAATATTCTTTTCCTATTTTTGCTTGGTGAATTCTACTTTTTTCTCAATTATGAATTTATTACCTTTTTTCTGTAAACACTTACTTAAGCCTTTCCAGGCAAGAACTAATCCATTCCTTTCCAAGGCTTCCATAGCTTTCACATATCTATTTCTATTACATATTCTTATATTGTACCATAATTATTTATTTACGTATCTGTTTCCACAGCTATGTTGTAAGCTTATTTAGAGAAGGGGCTGTCTTACTTGTGTTTCTTTCTCTAGCACCTAATACAGTGCTTGCAACATAGCACTGAATATTTGTTAAATATATAAGATAATTTAGTTATATAGGGTGCTTTTCAGATTGGAATGCCATGATGCAGGGTTTAAGAAACCTGGAAAGAAGGATGTGAAAATGTACTTGCAGTGCGTGTATGTGAGAAGGAATGTTGAAACAGATAAAGGAGATCAGAATATAGGCTTAATTTACTTATTTCAATATTTGTCCAAGGTGCTCATGAAAAGGGGAGAGGAAACACCCTTTTCCTTTTCTCCAACTTAGGAACCAGAACTTAAGTCACCTTGTACACCTTGTCTACCTTTTTTCTACATTGCTTCTAGGGGAAAATGCATTCTGAGTTCTGATTTATAAATGAATGTTTGGACTGTTTCATTGATAAACTAGGGGCTGCCTAGCTTAGCATCACAAAATTTATGTGTATTTTTTCTAATTATTTCATGTGCTTGAATGTCTTATTTAGTCATTTACATTATAAACTATTTGAGGGCAGGGACAATTTTCTTTTTATATAACACATATAGTGTCTAACACAGTATTCTGGATATGGAAAGTATTTATGCAATCTATAGATATTTCTCAGAGTGCTTTATATATTAGGCACTGGAAAAGTAGTAGGTTAAAGAGTACACAGTCTATGCTTTCTAAACATTCACTCTCTAGTAGGGAAATTGATTGTGAATTTTGAAGTCAGCTCCTCCACATGTAACCCAAAGTCATTGAAGAAGCCTACCTGACATAGAGTGAAATAGGCACCATGGTGTTGAGGATAATGAAGTAGGACCAGAATATGAGGATGGCAGAGATGGCTGATGAAGAGACATATTCTTTCCATGGTAGAAAATTCTGGAAGTAGTAGCCTTTCTTGCTCTCCCAAATGCTATGCCCAATTGCTAGGATAAAACACATGATGCCTAAAAGCAGAAAAATCTAGAAATTAAAAAAAAAAAAAAAATTAACATCCAAGGCATACACTACTCACTACTTCAGTTCTGCCTTTCGATGTCGTTTCTCTCAAAAAGTTTCTCTCTCTTCTTGAAGGGTAAGGGGGCCTGAAGGGACTGAAGTTTATTGGCTCTAGGCAGTAGTACACAGACAGAAAAGAAAGTCCACTGGGAGATATTTGTGGGATTTTAAAGGGATATGATAAAAACTAAAATCTATTAAATATTAATTAAGTGCCAGGAACTACGTTAAGTACTTTACATATATTATTTAATTTAATATTCATAACACCCCTCTTTTAATAATTGATGAGGAACTTGCAATTAAGAGTGAAAAAGTATTTTGCCTAAAGTCACATTTAACAACTAAATAGGAGAGACAGGTTTGAACCCATTCCAAAACTTAACCCCTTTATCACTCCATTATTGAAGTGTGGTGCTACTTTAGCAAGTCTAAAATGTGTGGCATTGGCTTAGCAATTGGGATGGGTGGGTGGTAAGAAACTGATACAAAAGGCAAAACATATGGCAATCGCATTAACAGTAAAGAATTTGGTAATACTTGAAGACAGGCCATGTGCCTGCTGAGCCTATGTAGACCTAAGGGAGGTGGTTAGAAAGAATGAAAATATTTGTGTTGGCTGTCTTTGACAAAGTATTACAAGAAAAAGTTGAAATAGAAAAATAATAGGCCAATTTATAAGCAGAAATGAAAAGGAGAAGGGAGAAATTTGAATTACCAAATAACTGAAAACTCTATTACTTTCAGAAACTAAAGAGAAAGAGATATGATTAAGATCTTAAGCATACAAGGCCCAATAATTCTAACTGAATTTTTCCTGGAGGCAGAATTGAGATACAAGATGATACCTTGTTACCCAAGATTATTGTTTCAGTTGACCATAATTTTCTTGCCATTAAGTTGAGAGAGAAAGGCATGAAGGGGCAAGAAAGCAAAGAAATAAGACAAATTTGAGAACTATGTTTAGAAAAGAACTTTGGGGAAGAGGCAGTAACACTCTGGAACTCCTTTTACAAGCACAGCATCACCCTGGTACCAAACCTAGACAAGAAAAGAAAACGACAGGCCAATATTCCCGATGAACATTAATATGCAACACTTCTCAGCAAAATAGTAGCAAACCAAATTGAACAGCATGTTAAAAAGAATCATACACCATAATCAAGTGGGGTTTAGACATGATGAAAGAAGTCAAAGAAAACACAAATAAATGGAAAGATATCTCATGTTCATGGATTAGAAGAGTTAACATGGTTAAAATGTCCATGCTACCCAAAGCTATCTGTAGATTCAGTGCAATTCCTATCAAGATTCCAATGGCATTTTTTACAGAAATAGAAAAATAGTCCTAAAATTTGTATGGAACCACAAAAGGCCCAAAATAGACAAAGCAATCTTGACAAAGAAAAACAGAGCTGGATGCATCACAACTTCCTGATTTCAAACTATATTACAAAGCTATAATAATCAAACAATATGGTACTGGCATAAAACCAGCAATTCCACTTTTGAGTGTATAACTAAAGAAAATTAAATTACTCCCTCTTTTTTATTAAATCAACTGTCCTTTATTATTTTTTTAAACTTTATTGTTGTATTACATTCATCCATATTTCCCCCTCTGCTCTCCCCATCTGCCCCCCACCACAGTCAATCCCACGTTGTCCATGTCCATAGGTCATCCACGCTAGTTCCTTGACTAAATCGTTCCCTTTTTTGCATCCTCCTCCCCTCTTCCCCTCCCCTTGCACACTGAAAGTCTGTAAAAATATGAATGCTTCACGAATTTGCATGTTATCTTTGCACAGTGGCCATGCTAATCTTCTGTGTCACTCCAACTTTAGTACGTGTGCTGCCGAAGTGAGTACTAAATCACTCTCTTCAAGAGATATTTACACCTACTTCCACGTTCACTGCAGCATTATTTACACTAGCCAAGGCATGTAAACAACCTGAGTGTCTATCAACAGATGAACAGATAAAGAAAATGTGGTATTATATATTCATACAATGGAATATTATTCATTCATAAATGAAGGAAATTCTGCAGTTTGTGACAACATGGATGAAATTTGAGGGCATTACGCTAAAGGAAATAAGTCAGACAAAGATAAACATTGTATAATTTCACTTATATAGGGAATCTAAAAATTAGAATTCATAAAAACAGAGGGAAAATTGGTGGTTTCCAAAGGCCAGGGGTTGTTGAGGGGGAATGCATTAAAGAGGTCAAAGAGTTCCACCTTCCAGTTATGTTTTGGGGTGACTATAGTTAACAATGATTGTACATTTGAAAGTTGCTAAGGGAGTAGATCTTAAAAGTTCTTACCACAAAAAATTATAACTGTGTTAGGTGATTGATGTGTTAACTAATCTTATTGTGGTAATCATTTCACAATATATATTTCAAATCATTATGTGGTATACCTTACTTAAGCTTATACAATGTATTATGTCAATTATACCTTAATAAAGTTGGAAAACATTTCTAAAACATTATGTAAATAAAATAATATATATAGATTTAAAAAATATTTTATTTATTATTTTCAGAGAGAGGGTAAGGGAGAGAGGCAGAGAGACATCAATGTATAGTTGTTTTTCACCTGCCTCCAGCTGCAGACCTGGCTAGAGACCTGGCTTGCAACCTGGTTATGTGCCCTGGCTGGGAATCAAACCAGCGACCTTTGGGTTTGCAGGCTGGCGCCTTATCCACTGTGCCACCAGCCAGGGCTTATAGTCTTTTTTTCTTTGTTTGTTTGGTGTCTTTCACTCAGCATAATTATTTTGGGATTCCCCATGTGTTTGCATCTACCAAATGCTCATTTCTCTTTATTGTTGAGTAGTGTTCAATTATATGAAGACCATACAATTTGTTTACTAATTAATTTTTTTATTGGATATTTGGGTTGTTTCCAGTTTTTGAGTATTACAAAGCTGCATTGAACATTTGTGTACAAGATTGTATGGACATATGTTTTATTTCCTTTGTAAATATCTAGGAATAAAATTGCCTACAGTAACCTTATACTTAACCTTTTAAGAAACTACTAAATGGGCCCTGGCCAACTAGCTCAGTTGGTTAGGGTACTGTCTCTGATATGGAAAGGTTTTGGGTTTGATTTCCAGTCATGGCATAATCAAGAATCAACCAATAAATGCATAAATAAGTAGAACAACAAATTGATGTGTGTCTCTCAAATAAATAAATAAATAACCAAACATTTTCCAAAGTAGTTATATAATTTTACATACCAGCATTATAGACCTTCATGCCTCTACAAAATACTTGCATGACAGTATTGTGAACCATCTCTAAGGCTAGGAATGACCTTCAAACTTGTGTCTTTTGTCAAAAAGTTTAATTACCTAAAAACAACCTATCCTCATTGCTAGATGACTGGAAGTCTCATCTTTGAATCACTGATGGGAAAGTATTTGACAACAAGAGTAGAAAGGAAGGAGGAGTAGGTCTAACTAGGCCCAGTCTCAGAAAATGAAATTATAATAAACTTTTATTATGAAAAATTTAAAACACATATTAAGGTATATAAATAGTACAGTGAACCCCTATGTACCCAATCACCTAGCTTCAAAAATTATCAATTCATGGCCCGTTTTATTTCATCCAAACCTCCTATTCTCCTGCCCTCCTTTTTGTATTAGGCAAATTTCTCTCACGTTATACAATTTTATCTGTAGACAGTTTAATATATATCTTTAAAGGATCTTATTAATGTGTAGCTGTCATGTTTGTAGCTGTTACTGCAAGGGTAGTTGAGCTAAGGGATTGGAGGGGGCCACTTAATTATTGCCAGTTTTGAACTGTCTCTCTAAGTAGGGTAGGCACAGATGGAACATTACAAAAGGATAGGAGATGGGGTCACACTTATCTGTGTTCCTACGGAAACTTGGAATATTTGTTGTATATGAATTTTTATTCAGTTTTCAAACACTGCTAAGGAGTGTCCTTCAGCTGCCATGCAAGCATTGTGGCTTGTGCGCTGGCAGAATGGGCCAGAAGCTTTGTGCTGTAACCTGTTTAAAACTAAAGTACCTTGAAAATTAAAAAAGAAAAAAAAAAGGATCTTATTTAAACGCATAACCATAATACTTTTATCACTTAAAAATTAGCAATAAATTCTTGAAATCATTTAATATATGAGATTTGAGAGTTGGGTGATGGATGGGGGAGAAGAAAGCAGAGGAGATTGAGATAAAGCAGAATAAAATCTGCTTTTATTCCTAGTCTAATGCATATTCATGTGGAATAGTTCAGTTCTTTGAGATAAAGGTCTCTCCTAGGCCATATAGCTCTTCCTTCTCAATCTTACTCCCATTTCCTCATCCTTGTCTTCAGTGAGTTATGTGACAACAAGGCTATCCTCATGGTGCACATCAAACCTTAGTGATGAGTGCCACTGATTTTGTCTTCCATTTTGGATACGTAGGCAATGTTAAATTTGAGCTGATAATCCTCTACTTGCCATTTCTCTAGGTCCTACTTCATCAGCTCCACTGGGAAAAGCGAGGAAGGTAAAACGATTCAAATAAATTATTATGTTTATAAATATATATTTATGATTTATTTATTATACATCATAGAATACATCATCTGAAACTCTCCGAAGCTGTGGGAGAAGATTATAGGTATCCTTCAACACCCCTTCTTCAATTCACCCTTATGCCTGGATAACAGAATTACCTGCTGTTTCCAGTAATGTGCCCTGTCTCCATTGATAGACTATGGGTCCCCCAGAACTAGGTCTTTCTGCTTACACTGAGCCACTAGGAAGGAAAATCATCATTATCAGACTAAGCCCCAGAGGACACAGCTTCCCCATCAGCATGAGGCCTTCAGGGGTAGGACAAAATGTGCTCTTTCCTCATTTCCTGGAGCTTTTCCTGCCACCTTGAAGCTTTCTAAGCCCTTGCAGATGTTCTGTGTTTCTTATTATTGTGATGAAGTTTACTAGAACTTAGTCTCTTAGAAGTTTCCTTTTGCTTCCTTTTTATAGCAAGAAATAAGAAATTAGTATTGCTACAAACCCCAGAGTTTATTTGTTTATTACCCGAGTCAGTCAGACCCCAGAACCCAGAAGAGCAGATAACCTCCCATTTAGCAGTGATTCAGTCAAGGCTGAAATGATACTCAATTTTGTCACTTGACAAAAAGGCCATCACTGTCACAGTGGGACTCCCAGGTTTAATAGGCAGGCTGTAAAAAGAAAGTACTTCTTGTTGCTTTGTGCTTTTCATTGTGCCTTGTCCCAGAAGTATACCTTGGATTTCTGGCATCATTCCAATTTCAAGCAATCTGCTTTTTTGCCCACAAGTACAATGCTAGTACCTCACAGACTAGTGTTCAGACAGCATTGTCAATGTGATTTCTGGTCAGTGGGGAGAGGGAGTTCAGCTGTGGACTCACCAGGAAGCCGCTTTGCTAAACATGCTTCCGGTGTTTGCCAGATGTTCCCCTAAGAACATTTCCAAAAATGGGAAAAAGTGTTCAAATCAGGAAGGATTTCTGCTTTAGCTTCAAAAAAATGAGACTACGTATATTACATCTAACTATATTAATAATGCCCTGGCAAAAATACCACATAAAACCACTGAGCTGATTAGAACCCAGCTAATTCAAGAACATTTCTTCATTTAATAACCATTCAAAGATATTCCCTGAGCACTACTTTGTGCAAGGCACTTCCATGACTATGAAGATGGATATGACGTAAGATCTACCTTAGAGGCTCATTGATTTGGTAGCTTATTCACTATTTCTAATAACTCCACAAATAATAATGAAGTTCCTATTACGTGTCAGGCATATTTCTAGGGACTGAGAATACAGTGGTGAAAAAAGGCAATATCTTTTCTCTCAGAGAATTTACAATCCTGTGGAGATAGGTGGGCAACAACAGACAAGTTAAGAAGTGGAAAAATACAATTTAATTAGTGGTGAAGTGCTATGAGAAAAATAAAAGAGGTTAATAGAATAAAGATATTGGTAGGGACAGCTACTTCATTGTTTTAAAATTTCACTAAAAGTTTATTTTTGGAGCTCATAAATGGGTAAATTCCAAACTAGTAGCAAAACTGAATATTTTAAAACATTTAAATAATATTTATTTCTACTCAACACTCCACCTTTGTTTTGTCTTTTTTTTTTTTTTTTTTTTTTAAGATTTTATTCATTATTTTTAAAGAGTAGGGCAGGGAAGGAGGAAGAAAGGGAGAGAAGCATCAATGTATGGTTGCCTTTTACCAAGTTCAGCCAAGGACCTGGCTGGAGACCTGGCTTGCAACCTGGTTATGTGCCCTGGCTGGGAATTGAACCAGTGACCCTTGGGTTTCGCAGGCTGGCTCCTCTTTTACTTTCTATAAACAAATATACTGGATTAAAGCAACAATGCTCTTAACCCCAGGTTCAATGCTCAGTACTTTCAATTATCTATTTTGAATACATAATAAGGTAGTCAATTAATTTTCTTGAGCATGTTATTTCCATTCAGAGCTTAGCAATTACTTTCGCTTCACATTATTCTGTCACAAATGATATAACCAAATGGCCTAATAGCCAAAATCATAAAACTATTTTAAGCCAAGTAAACCATAAATAATAATTAAACTGGTACACATTTGTTTTGCATCCTACTAGAAATATGCCAAAATAACTGGTTTTATTAAAGAATGAGGTGCTTGGAAAAAGGGGAAAGAGAAGTTATATCACCAAAAATCATTTTAAAAAATTGTAGATAAAAAGAAATCTGCCTACAATTTAACCAAAGGAGGAAAGAGAAGTACAACATTAGGGCTGATGTCAGTTCAGGAAAATACATGTATCGTTCCATTACAAACTTGTTCACTAACTTAAGAGCTTAGCATCTGACTCTCTAGGAATTCCATTATTCTCCCATTAAGTTTCTTTACATGGAACATAAACCTATGTTTTTAAAAATATATTTATTTATTTTATTTCTTTCAATGTATGGTTGCTTTTCACCTGCCTCCAGCCACAGACCTGACTGGAGACCTGGTTTGCAACCTGGTTATGTGCTCTGGCTGGGGAATCGAACCTGCGACCTTTGGGTTCGCAGACCGGCACCTTATCCACTGTGCTACCAGCCAGGGCCTGTGTTTATGGTAATAACAGAATATTATGCTGCTATTTACTCTGAAAGCAAACAACAGGAAAACAATTGTTAGGACCTGACTAACTTTTGGCTATCTCAATACCCCTGAATGGGGCAAAATGAATTATTAACATTCGTTTTAATTCAGAGAGTACTGTATTCGCTGATGTGATTTATAAAACAAGTAAAATTCAGTAATATTCAATGGAAAAAGTCATAGTATTGAAAGATTAGGAATGTTTTGATGCTGATTTTTTTTTTTTTTTACCAAAACAGTACCCCACAACCACTTATACTAGAACAAATTCCAAACTCCCACTTGCATCAGCTAAGTTTAATAATTCAATAAATGACAAAAACAAACAAACACACAAACAATGAAAACAGCATCATGTAGCACAACTGCTTTATTTGGCTCCCTCTGGATTAAGTCTTTAGTTTTTCCATAGTTTTACCTAGAAATCCAGTTGTAGAATCAAATTGTGAATCCATTTCAGCTACTAATTTATTTTCACTTTTAACTCCACTATCTATCTCAATGGAGAGATTTTATAGCAGTTACTTTGTTTCTCATACTTTCAATGAATCTGTTGTTTTCTTCTTCACAGGCACTGTACTCACTATGAGCATAGCCATAATTCTCAGAGATGCCAGAGGTACCCCTTCACCTAGGCCTGCACACCTCATCCTGCTATAAGAGGGAGGGAAGAAGTGGGTGGAGGGGTGAGTAGAAGAGTCAGGGCCCAAAGAATTACCAATTTTTCCCCCAAAGGCATTGACTTCAAGAGCTGTGGCTACATGGAGGGGGACAGAGGGGAGCAAAAAGGGGATAGATGTAATACAACAATAAATTTTTTTTTTTAAAAAAGAGAGAGCTGTGGCTACATTAGATAGGGTAAGGCTTCTTTAAAAAGGTGGTGTTGAATAATGAAAGGTCAAAATAATTTCCACCAAAAACTTTGAAAGTATAACCCTCCTGGTTTCTAGGACCCAGTGTGTTGGTGAGAAATTAGATGCCGATCTATTGTTATTCTCATTTTTTGTTGCTATTATTATGTTAATGAAAAATTTCAGGGACTTTTCTATGCCCTTGGAACTCTAAAATTCATAATATTTAATAGATGCTTTAAATCTGAAACTCATATCCTTCTTCAATTCTAGGAAATATTCTTCTATTATTATTGCTTTGACAATGTTGTCCCCTCCATTTTCTCTTTATGATACTCCTGGTAGGTAAATTGGAGGTACCCTGTTTGACCCTCCATTTAAAAAGTATTTACCTCACATAGTCTATCTCTTTTTTTCTTTTGTTTTATGGTCTAGGAGAGTTTTTTACACTTTATTTCAGCCTTTTCATTAGTTTTTAATTTCAGCAATTATTATTTTTTGTTGTTGTTTGTAGCTTTACCCCCCTTATTTTCAGCAAACTATTTTTTAAAATTTTATTGTTGTTGTATTACATCCATCCTCTTTTTGCTCCCCTCTGTCCCCCTACCCACCCACCCATTCCCCCCAAAGTCAGTCCCACCTGTTGTCCATGTCCATGGTTCCTTTATACTAGGTTCTTGTCTAAACTGCTCCCCTTCCCTGCCTCTGCCTCCTCCCTCCCCACAACCCCTTTTCCCCTGACCACTGAAGGCCTATTCACTGTATTCACATATTTGGTTCTGTTTTGCTTGTTGTTAGTTTTGTTCATTATTGTCCTGTAATGGGTGAGATCATATGGTATTTGTCCTTCACTGACTGGCTTATTTCACTAAGCATAATACTCTCCAGTTCCATCCATGTTGTTGCAAAGGGTAGGAGTTCCTTCTTTCTTTCTGCTGTATAGTATTCCATTGTGTAAATGTACCAAA